>ONZH01024409.1:12500-117959 GCA_900303285.1 Rhinella marina | reverse complement strand
CCCATACCTCTTACATCCAGTATAATACAGCGCCCATACCTCTTACATCCAGTATAATACAGAGCCCATACCTCTTACATCCCAGTATAATACAGCGCCCATACCTTTACATCCCAGTATAAAACATACCTTTACATCCTTATAAACAGCCTCATACCTCTTACAATCCTATAATACATACAGCCACAGTATTAACCACACCTCATACCTTTACATCCAGTATAATACAGCGCCTCTTACATCTAGTATAATACACCAACTCTTATACCAGTATATACCTCTTACACAGTATAATACAGCGCCTCATACTCTTACATCCAGTATAATACAGCGCCACATACCTCTTACATCCAGTATAATACAGCGCCCATACTCTACATCCAGTATAATACAGCCCATACCTCTTACATCCAGTATAATACAGTGCCCCATACCTCTTACATCCAGTATAATACATCGCCCCATACCTCTTACATCCAGTATAATACAGCGCCCCATACACTCTTACGCTTTCCAGTATAATACCGCCCCTCATACCTCTTACATCCAGTATAATACAGCGCCCCATACATCTTACTTCCAGTATAATACAGCGCCCAATACATCTTACATCCAGTATAATACAGCGCCCCATACCTCTTACATCCAGTATAATACAGCGCCCCATACCTCGTACATCCAGTGACGTCTCCTCTGATGTAGATCTTCTCTTTCCTCATCTTCTCCTTTCAGACCAGACGCCATTTTTCAGCCATTTCTTATCTCTGCAGTTTGACAGAAAAAAAAATCTTAGTTTACTACTTTTCCATCATCCTCCCGTCTTCTGGACAAATCATCCTACACCCACAGTACTGTGCCACTAGTACCACACAGATAGTGCCCTTCAATGATTATTGGCACAGTGTCCTAAAATAACTGCGCCCAGCAAATAGTGTCCCGTAATAGTGTGAATATAATGTCCCCCAGAAATTACTGCGCTGATACTGTGCCAGGGTGCCCCCCACACTAATAGTGCCCCCCACAGTAATAGTGCCCCCCACAGTAATAGTGCCCCCCACAGTCCCAACTAATAATTCTCTGCCAGAGTGCACTTGTTAGTAATAGTGCCCCCAACAGTACTAATGTCCCCACTGTGCCCCAGAAGTAATAATGCTTCCAATGTGCCAGTAAGAAGTGCCCCCAAAATTTCACCCCAATAATGTGCCAGTAAGTGCTCCCCACCCATAGATGCCCCCCCAATATGTGCCAGTAAGAAATACCCCAATAATGCACCAGAAGTTCCCCCATTGATTCCCTCCCAAAATCATGTGCCAGTAAGAAATGCCCCCCAGTGCCAAATGCCCCAGTGCACCCATGTGCCAGAATAATGCCCCAGTGCCCCCATGCCATAAAGAAATTCCCCAAGTGCCAGTAGGAAATGCCCCCCAGTGCCCCATGTGCCAGTAAAATGCCCCTAGTCCCCCATGTGCCATTAAAAATGCCCCCATGTGCCAGTAAAAATGCCCCCAGTGCCCCTATGTGCCAGTAAAAATGCCCCAGTGCCAGTAAAAATGCCCCCAGTGCCCCCATGTGCCAGTAAAATGCCCCCAGTGCCAGTAAAAATGCCCCCAGTGCCCCATGTGCCAGTAAAAATGCCCCCCAGTGCCCCCATGTGCCAGTAAAAATGCCCCCAGTGCCAGTAAAAATGCCCCCAGTGCCCCCATGTTCCAGTAAAAATGCCCCCAGTGCCAGTAAAATGCTCCCAGTGCCCCATGTGCCAGTAAAAATGCCCCCAGTGCCCCCATGTGCCAGTAAAAATGCCCCCATGTGCCCCTAAAAATTCCCCCAGTGCCCCCAATAGAGCTCCGGTCCGTGCTACAATAAAAAATAAATAACACTAATACTTACCTCAATGGTGCTGGCAGCAATGCGATGCAGGCCTCTTCCGGCCTGTGTCCCGCGCTGTACAGCTCAGTGCGGGCAGGGGAGACGCCTCTCCCTGTCCCGCAGTACAATACAGGCATCTGTATCGCCATCCTGAGGACGGCGATACAGATTACTATGGAGATGAGCGCTTCCACAATGGAAGCGCTCATCTCCCTCTGCCCCGCCGCCGCCTCCATCTGTGCGCAGGGCCGCACCGCACCTGGCTAATTGGCGGTGTGGCCCTGCAAGTGGCAAGGGGGGCCCTCAGGCTGCGACCCCTATAGCTACGCCACTGGCAGGTACCAAGATTACTTCCAATGTGTTTCAGACAGAATGCTATCCTTTGTCAGGGAAATGGGATGTGGTAATGCTGTTAACTACCTCCCATATATGCACTTAGACTGAGTCACCAATTATTAACCCTATATCTCCCTTTTCTGTATTGATAGTACTCAGCCTAGTTGTTCTATTCGAACACAAAGAGTTCTATCTCAGAGTTTAGCCCCCCAGGTGCCAGGGTGTTCATATTAAAAATCCATTTGATCTCTCTTCTGGACATATTCTTAATGAAGTCACCAACTCTTTAATTTGGCTTCACCACCTCAACCCCACAAAAAGTTGAACCGGTAAAACTCCCATTATATTTATATTATAGTGCCGTGATAATGGATGTCCCTCAAATTTTTTTCTGGATATTATGCAGGGTGGGCCATTTATATTGATACACCTAAATAAAATGGGAATGGTTGGTGATATTAACTTCCTGTTTGTGGCACATTAGTATATGGGAGGGGGAAAACTTTTTAAGATGGGTGGAGACCATGGTGGCCATTTTGAAGTCAGCCATTTTGGATCCAACTTTAGTTTTTTTCAATGAGAAGAGGGTCATGTGTTGCTATCAATGTGTGAAGAGTGGGAGAAGAGGGTTGCAATGACAATCCAACACAATGGGCAGCACTTTGAACACATTTTATAAGTGGTCAGAAACTTGTAAATAACTCAGAAAGAATAAAGTTACGTTAAAACCAAGAACACCCTTGTTTTTCTTGTGAAATTCTCAATAAGTTTGATGTGTCACATGACCCTCTTCCCATTGAAAAAACTAAAGTTGGATCCAAAATGGCGGACTTCAAAATGGCCGCCATGGTCACCACCCATCTTGAAAAGTTTCCCCCCTCCCATATACTAATGTGCCATAAACAGGAAGTTAATATCACCAACCATTCCCATTTTATTTAGGTGTATCCATATAAATGCAATCACAGAAAAAAATGGCAGAAAATGCTCAAAAACCCAAAATGATGTTGTGCATTTATAACCGGGGGAGCAAATCCTGCACATATGATCCACTGCTGACAACAATCCCCAGCAAAAATGCATACAATGGAAGATGCCTGCAGCGGACCACATGTACCACAACAACATCCTACACAGGATAACCAAATGTGCGGATGTGACAAACTATATAACAAAAATTCACAGAAAATGGTGCACTACAACGGTGAATGCAGTTGACAATATATGGCTAAACTCTCACACTGATGTTAAAATGAGACTTTCGCCAATATATTCTTATATCAAGAACATAACGGAGCCTGAGCACCGCGTCAAGGTATCTCAGTTGGCATCGGGACCTAACGCTCACCCTACTATGGTATAGGTAATGACAGATAGGTGCATGAGGTCCGAGACACAGCGACCAGCTCCCAGTTACCTCCAGCGTGAAATCACACATACGGTGGGAGGGGGGTGGCGGAGGCTGGGAGTCCCTCTTAACCCTGACGTCATGTGACCCAGGCTGCAAAGGTGCACCTGAATGTTACCCATTAGTATAATCAAGGCACATTCAACCTGGAGTTGCCATACCTCCAGGTATAAATGTCCAAACACAGTCACAGAAAAAAAGTGGTCTGTGATTGTGTTTGGACATTTATACCTGGAGAATATATTGGTGAAAGTCTCATTTTAACATCAGTGTGAGGGTTAGCCATATATTGTCAATTACATTTACCGTTGTAGTGCACCATTTTCTGTGAATTTTTATCCATATAAATGGCCCACCCTGTATATGTGTTCACCCACCCCTTTCTTCAGCTGTCTTTTTGTACATCCAATATAAATTTTTTTATAGGGGCATATGGTTGCATATATCACCCCCAACTATTGCATGTAATAAAGTGTCTAATATTCTCTTTACAATCCATCATTATTTTCTATTTGTAACTTAAATTGTATTATTACTCATTTTTTGCATCCTACACATCTTTTACATGGGTAAAATCCCTTGTTTTGCCTTCTGATATTATAATTTTTCATACTTTTATTATTCTGTCTAGTTATGCATCTATTTGTGGATTCCACCATGTTTCCTATATTTTTGGCTTTCCGAAAAATAAATTTTGACACTGTAGAGATAAATTCTACAATCACTTTGTCTTCTTTTAGGGCTTCTGATTTATCAGATTTATACATATTATTTACATTGGCAGCAGTTTGGTGCGATCCTGCTGCGATAGGAGGGTATGAGCACCAGGGAGCTATACAGTATTTTGTACATATAAATCAAACTTACATAAAATAAGCATATGAAATATTTTCTGCAGTTGCAGGTGCCTGTCCGGATCACTTTGTGGATAGACACAGAGAAGCTCTGATACAGAGGACATCACACATCAGTCCAGTCCTCGATAATCTGCTGGGCCAGAGACTGCTGACCCAGGAGCAGTATGACACCCTGCGCAGTATAAGACCTCACCAGGAGGCCATGAGACAACTGTACAAGTATGGAGAAATCTGGGGTCACAGCGACAAGGAGAAGTTTTATGAAGCCCTAAAGACATATAACGAGCCTCTCATCAGGGATCTGGAAAATAGAGACACCGTCCAGCAGTAAAAAATCTGGAGACTCTTCCAATGTGTTTGAAGAGAAAAGTAAAGGAAGAACCTATGTGTAGGTTCTCATTCATGCAGGCCATAGAACAGTATGATATCTTTAGTTACACGTTAAAGCTACTGGGCTTTTTTTTTTTTTTTTTTCTTGAAGACGTTTCACTGGTCATCGAACTGGTGGATCTCGCAATAAATGCCTTGTACAAATAATCTCCAATATTAAATAATGGTGATTAAAGGGGTTGTTTAAGTTATGAAAAAAATATATATATTTGTAGCACTGTAAATCTGATGGGCAGCAATATATACCTAAGTTAAACAAGTTTTAGGCAAAAAAAAAATAAAAATCTATATTTCCTCATTTGCCTGTTTCTCTTCTGGCCCTTTGTTTACTTGCAATAACAACAATGTCTGCCCCTCCCCCTGCTCTGCAAAGGGGGTACATACAAGTGCTGCCCTGAGTGACATGTCTGCCTGCTAGGATACTCAGCAGGATGTTATATGTGTTGGACTACAAGTCCCAGCTGTACAATGACACTGCTGATGCAGACAGGAACTCCCCCTACCTTTTATGTGCAATACTCTGCAGGTCTCCTTAGATCTCCTCTAGACTGTCAGCTCTGAGCCTGCAGGATGAAGAGGGCAGATCCTTTGTCTCTTTACTGCCTGCAGCTTCTCAGCAAAGCCTTGAGCCCTGAACCTGTACCGGCTGAAGGGGTTAATGTTTTATCTGAAAGAATCCAGGGAGAGAGCACACAGCATCAGCAGCCAGCAGTGCAGGGGGGCGTGGCCAGCACAGTGATGCCTCATGTACAGTCTCTTATCTACTTGTGCATGAAACATCAGCAGAGCAGGGAGAGAAGCTGACATCAAAGGTCATGTGACCCTGAGTGAAATCTGAGAAAGCTGCAATTGTAGAAGTAATAAGTGCATGGCAAAGCTGTTATATTTGATTAGTTAGAAACATACAAAGAACAAAAAAATAACTTGGACAACTCCTTTAATACTTTAGTCTCCTAATCTGTTCAGCATAATCAACGCAAGGTCACGGACCTCATGGATGTAATATATTGATTGCATTTGCATGCCTGAAGCTATGAAATGTGTTTAAACTTTCTTGGCAGAGGTAATAGAAGAACACTGTAAGTGGCAGACAGGAAACTGATATTCAACAATTTCTGAAATGTTTTAAGGGCATTCAGGTTAAAATAAATTCTCCCCTGTCTACAGAATAGTGCATAACACCCTTCTGCCAGTTTTATGGGTTTCATTTTTTATAGCATTTCATATGCGGTAAAATTGACCCATGCCTTACGATTAGAACAATTTATATTCTCTTTTTGTAGTTTATGACTATTTACGTTCTGCTCAAAATGCATCCTCCCCACTCTTGGATTATATGGCTTCCTCATCAGGGGCGTCTCCTATTGGTCGGGAGTAATATTGTCGATAAACGCTTATCTTTTGTCTTTGAACAACCAAATATGACAACACTACAGGTTCTTTGATATTCTTTATTAGTCTGACATGCTTTTTTCTTGGAACCTATGGATATCACAGAGGTGGGTACTCATTAAATATATGCATATATGCAGGCACTGTTACTAAAATCTCTCTCTCTCTCTCTTGGTTTTCTCTGACTTCCTGATTCCTATAGTTCCTATAGTTACAGCACATCTCTTTCACACACAACATTTCTTCATTTTTTTCCTACGCTCTACTCATCAGTCTCATTTCTCATTGAGAAATGATTCTCATTTCTTTGGGGATGATTCCTGCCTAACCAACATCTAAATTGAGGCCCTAACAGCGTGCAGCCAAGATGGCGGTAGCTGCACTACAAGTCCCAGCCAGCAGCCGAGAGGAGGACAAAAAATAAAGGTTGTTGTAGCCCTTAGAAGGAGCGTAGGGTTCTTTGTGGATGATTCCTGCCTAACCAGATTCTAATTTCACGCCCTAACAGTGTGCAGCCAAGATGGCGGTAGCTGCACTAGAAGTCCCAGCCAGCAGCCAGGAGGAGAACAATAAAAAAAAGGTGCTTGTAGCCCTTAGAAGGGCAGTTGGGTTCTTTGTGGGTGATTCTTGCCTAACCAACAACTAAATTCAGGCCCTAACACTCTCCCTGACAGACAGCAGCTCTATCCCTAATCTCATGCAGACGGCATATGACGCGAGCATCGCGGGACCAGATTCTTATATTCCCAGGTCATCTGATCTGGCCAGCCAATCCCTGCTATCGACTTGTAGGGGCCCCACGTGATGCTGGGAGGTACCAAAGACTCCTGCGTGTTCATTGGCTGAAAAAAGCGTCTAACATGCAGGAAGAGGAAGTTGTCATTTCCTCGAGGATCGCGATATGCTCGCCCGAGTAGCGAGCATATGCGAATACCCTAATGCTCGAACAAGCACCCAGCTCGGCCGAGCATGTTCGCTCATCTCTAGTAATGATGTTCTCTCCCCTAGATTCACAATTAGCAATGGTACACGTCAGGGTTGTCCACTATCCCCGCTTCTTTTTATCCTGACACTTGAAACTATATTACAAGCTTTTGGGTAAGATAACAGGGTACAGGGAGTACAAATTGGTCAACATATTCACCAACTCGCAGCTTTTGCTGATGATGTTTTGCTTTTTATCACTAACCCAGAGGAAGCTTTACCCGCTATTTTAAACATTTTTGATCATTTTGGCTCCCTCTCAGATTTTAAAATCAACCCTACCAAGTCACAACTATTAAACATTACACTTCCCCCCCAAGCCTGCATCCACCTCCAATCACTCACGTCATTCAAATGGACAACAGACCCAATACCGTTCTTGGGAATCAACATCCCGCAAGACTTTAATAAATTATATGACTCTAATTTCCCAGGTTTGCTTAAACAAGTACAGACACTCTTAGATAACTGGAAAGCCCTTATCAAGACAGTCACACTACCAAAAATTTTGTACTACATGCAAACACAGGTTTTTCACCAAACTTCGTTCGATCCTATCTTCCTTTCTTTGGAAGAAAAAAAGACCCAGATTATCTCATACCTACTAAATTCAACATAGTAAAAGAGGGGGTCTGGGCCTTCCAGATTTCAAAATCTATTATAAAGCTATTCAAAGTGCTAGACTATTAGACTGGGTGAGAAGCTCGCAGTTCAGACCTGACTTACAGGCGGAAAGTGCTATGTGCATAACTAACAGTCCTACAACATTGTCTATTAAACTAGACAACTCACTCACAAAACTCTCTGTTGAGATGTGGCATAGCCATGGTCTAAAACATGTGTTGATAAGTGCCCCTCATTCACTTACGCAAGTTAGTAATGTCCTGAATAGTGCCCCTAGGAACTTTAGAGACACATTACCATCCAAGGTAACCCGCATTTGCATGCCACTCCTGGACCTAATTCCTACTGACTCCCCTTTGACGTTCACTCATTTACAAAGCTTACCTGCACTGAAGGAGCTATTGCCCTTCCATCTTCAGTTCTTATTGACCTACCTGAGGCCTTTGATGGGGGAATCACTCTCACTTAAATCACATACGCCCTTTGAGAAAATGGCACTGCAGAGATTGGAACCGAACAAGAAAATCTCGCTATCTATTCTCAGCTGACTCCAAAACTCCCTTTAGATAAGCATTGGTATTTAACACATTGGGAATCTGATCTCACTGTGACATTTACACAGGAAGAAATTAAATTTCTCTTAGCAGCTCCCCACATTCTCTTTACATGTGTTAAACTGCAAGAGAACACATATAAACTGCTTACTAGATGGTACTATACTCCGGATAGACTAGCCAAGATATACCCTGGCACTAATCCCATCTGCTGGAGATGCCAATCCTTTAGAGGAACGTATATTCATATTTGGTGGCACTGCCCCCTCATCAAGGGCTTCTGGTCTGATATCGGCTCGGTACTGTCGATTTTAATAAAAACAGATGTCCCTGTGTCTCCTAAACTTTGTCTGTTGGGCCTGCTCTCTGAAGCTCACTTGACAAAACCCTCTCAAAAGCTTGTGCATCACCTTCTGGCTGCCGCCAGAATATTGGTGGCTGGGGCTTGGAAACAACCTGAACCCCCCAGCATCCCTTGTTGGAAAGCTAAAGGGGACCAGCTTTTTAGGTTTGAACAGCTCTCATCCTGGGAAAAACACTCCACGGGAAAGTTTCAGGAGGTTTGGAATCCCTGGATGATATATAGAGGTTTCCCTACCTTTTCTTAACATCTGTATTTGAGTTAACTGTGTCTCCCTTCTCACCACCACTTGCCAGCTTCGTTTCAACAGCCATAACCTCAGTAATTTTATGACTGTACCACCTGACTCTCTCTACTACTCTGAATTGTGTAACCTGTACACTAAAATCTAATGTATGAATTACATACTGTAAATGTCATGACCTTGTTTTTTTTTATTTTGATTTCCTTTATTGTTGATGTAATATTGTTTGTACTTTTGCTGCAAATACTGTACGTTTTGTGAAATACCAATAAAACGTTATATAACAATAATATATCCAATCACAATCATACAAGTATACATTTAACAACTAATCAAAATGACAATGGCGTTGCTAATGATACGTACACATTACTCAGATATCTGGAAAATTCTATGTATCTGCAAGTTCCTCTTTTCCTATAGACATATCAAGTGATCATGACTCATATTTATTTTTAAGCATAAGGTGGATCTAATGGAGCTTAATAAGAAGATGGAGACTATTTGATATTAAATACAACTTAGCACAATTTTGTTCATCAACTACTTAATTTCTTTCACACTGCATTTCTATGTTTCAATAAAAAATACAATTTAAAAAAAAACTTACAATTACCACATTTATATAGTTTTTACTTATGTTTTAATATTGAAATTAAGAAATAAAAATAAAAACTTTGGAAAAATTATGTTTCTCTTTTCATCCCCATATTCTGATTACATAACTTTTTATAGCTATGACTATGGAGCTGTGTGGGGGTTTATTCTTTTTCTGTTACACCATTCACTGTATGGGATAAATATTTTTATATTCTAATAGCATGGGTATTTTGGGACGCAGCCATGCTTTGCTGACTTTTTTTTTGTTTGTTTGTTTTCCACAACCAATGGCTCCCCACGATCACAGAGAGGGCAAGCTTTACAGGCATTAGGAGCACAGAACTCTTGAGGAAACCCACAGCAGCTGTTGAGATCAAGATTGTCCATGGGATCTAAAGGGCTAAATGTCTGAGATTGGGGTAATTGTCAATCACAGACATTTAGCGCAAGGTGTCTGCTGTTTAAAACAGCAGAAACCTGGTTATTTTGGTGTCGGTTGTCCTTGGACCAAACTTCAGCCATAAATGTATAGTGGAAGTCCAAAAAACCTTAATGGCATTTGTTGTGCTAAGCAACAGTTTAGTGAGTGTAAACAGGGTACAGTATTGATTGTGTTAAAGGGGTTATCCCATGAATAATGTAAAAAATGAAAATCAGAAATCATATAGTACATGACAACCTCTTTCTAACAAAGCTAGAACCAGCCCTGTACCTCACATGGATCCAGAGATCTCCACATTCGTTCCTCTACTAGATTTATATCCAGCTGTCAGCTCAAGAGGAGTGTCTTTTGTGCTGCAGCTCAGGGGGCGTGTCTCAGCTCTCCCTATCACAGCTCAGGGGGCGTGTCTCAGTTCTCCCTATCACAGCTCAGGAGGCAGCTGAAAGATTAAACTGAGCATGTGCGGCCTTCTCAGTGAATAGGTCAAAGAAATAAGAAATTAAGTTGCACTATACTGATACATTTTACTGAATAACTCAGTAGCTATACAAAATTGTTAATTAAATGCCATTACAAAAGTGTTCAGATCCAAGTCCTGGTTTGGAAACTGTAGAACATTTTTCGTGGGACAACCCCTTTAAGTACCAAGTTTATGTTTGTTATATCTGTATGTTTTTATGTGTAGTTAGTATTTCACCTACAGTATATTGTGCAAAATGGACTTTCTGAAAAACAGTTTTGGGTAATAAAAGCAGTTGTCCTCTCAACAGGATAGGAGATAAGTGTCTGATTATCAGGGTTCTGACTGTTGGGTCCCCTCCCATCACAAAAAACAGGGAGCAGAGTTCCCCTTCTGAATGGGCCAGAATATACACATGCATGTCCCATGCTCCACGCAACTCTACTGGACTGCTAGAGGCAGACAAGTGCAAGCCTTCTGCATATTGCTGAATGGAGTGGTAGTGCACATGTGTGACCACAAGTTCATCCAAACAGTAAATAAAGTAAATACATTTTCTCTCCATTGAGACAAAAAAGGGGAAACAGAAGAGGATTACAGAAAGTAATTTAAAGGAATGATAAACGTCTCTTCGGCGTCTCAACCTCCAGCATTATGCTCAGGATAATAAATCTGGTGTGCTCTTGGCAAAGAGACTCAAATCTCTTTAAAATTGAGGATGTCTCCATCACCCCACTACAGGAAACCCAATGACAGCACCTAGAGATATATCCAGGACTATTATTCTGTCCTTTATAACTTAGGCGAGAACCAAACTATTAAGCAACCTTCCCAGGAGGACATTAACTCCTTCTTGGGAAAAAATCTATGTATCCCGCTTTTTGCCAGAACAATTAGACACTCTCAACCAACCCATATCCTTGAAGAAAATAGATACAGTGATTTGCTCGATCCCCCTTAATAAGGCTCCGGGTCCCAATGGATTTTCCTCCCTTTGCTACAAAAAATTTGCCCATCTCCTCAACAAACACCTCTTACCTGTATATTTCATAGCGATGACAACGGGCTCCTTCCCCCTGGAAATGTTGAAAGCATTGATAGTGACTATTTCAAAGCCAGGTAAATCACCTTTACAAACTACTAGCTACGCCCAATCTCACTTCTAAATTGTGATGTCAAGATATATGAAAAGATTCTAGCGAATAGACTCCTGTCAATTGTCCCTTCATTAATCTCAATAGATCAAACGGGTTTTGAGGTGGGGAGACAGGCTCCGGATAATACCAGGTGACTCCTATCTCTTTTACAATCTGTAGAAGTATCAGGTACCCCGACCACCTTTCTGACTCTCGACGTTGAGAAGGCGTTTGACAGGGTCAGCTGGTCTTGCACCTTTTCGGTACTACAAAAATTTGGATTATCTGGCCTGATTTGTTCAGCCATCTCAGCATTATATTCCAATTCCTGTGCTAAAGTTTTTACCAATGGGACCACCTCCACCATTTTTCCCCTTACCAATGGCACTATACAGGGGTGTCCACTTTTCTTCCTATTCTTTGTGCTGTCCATAGAGCCCTTAGCGGAGCTAATCTGTTGGGACCCGGATATATCAGGTATTGGGGTGGGAACTAGGGAACACAAACTTGCTCTCTTCGCAGATGACATTATTGTCACTTGTACCAAACCTGGTTCCTCCCTACCGAAAATATTTGATCTTCTAGATCAGTTTGGACGCATATCCTATTACAAATTAAATGTAGACAAATGTAGATTAAATGTTACAGCTTCAAGTTTCCTCTGGACTGGAAACCAGAAAGTATTCAATATATTGGAATTCAACTAAGGCTACTTTCACATTAGCGTTTCTTTATTCCGGTATTGAGTTCCGTCATAGGGGCTCAATACCGGAAAAAAACGCTTCAGTTTTGTCCCCATTCATTGTCAATGGGGACAAAACTGAACTGAAGACAACAGAATGCTCCTGAAAGCATTCAGTTCCGTCTTCAGACCGGAGAACAAACCGCAGCATGCTGCGGTTTTCTCTCCGGTCCAGGCATCCGCACCAAGACGGATCCGGAATGACCCCCAATGCATTCCCAAGTCAATGGGGACGGATCCGTTTGGTGTGACACACCAGTAATACTACACAGAAATACATACATACATACAGACATACATACATACATACACATACATACTCACATACTCCAGGCAGGGACGCCGGCAGCATGTCTTCACGCGCCTCCTGCGCACAGCTATGACGTTTCCCCACTGTGCCCAGCAGAGGGCGCTGTGGGGAATCATCATCACTGCGCGCAGGAGGCGCGTGAAGCCGTGCTGCCGGCGTCCCGGGCTGGAGTATGTAAGTATGTAAGAGTTTGTGTGTGTATGTCTGTATGTATTTCTGTCCCAATGTCTGTCAACATGTGTGGGGCCGGTGCTCCGGCTCCACACATGTATCAGCGTTAGCACGGATCCGTTGGCACCCTTTAGGTGCCGGATCCGTGCTAACGCTAGTGTGAAAGAGGCCTAACCTATCCCACGTCAAGGACATTTTACACTAACTCCCCCCTTCCTCTACTGGAAGAATTACAGAAGGACATTGACGGTCTAAAATCCTATCTGATCTCCTTATTTGGTAGAGTCGCGACCTATAAAATGTTACTCCTACCCAAGCTCCTGTATTTTTTCAGGACCCTTCCTATTCATCTCCCAGAATCTTTTTTTGGGAAAGCTCGACAACAAATGATGGCATTTATTTGGGCGTCAAAACCCTAGAGTGGCATATTCACTCCTAACTATGCATAGGCAAAAAGGTGGCTTGGGAGTACTGAACCTAAAACATTATTACAATGCATGTCTAGTAGACCAATCAGTTCATTGGTGGCAGGACTCTACTGACAAACAATGGGTACATATGGAAAAAAACTCGCTTAACATCTTGACACTCCACTCCCCATTGATGGGCATGGCATGGGTATTGAACCCGCAGATATCCTCCCTGTCTGAAATACAAACGTCTATTAAGGCTTGGGGGAACTATTTGCATGGCTCTACTGATAAAAGGAATATACCTCCTTCATGTATTACCACTACTTGTTTGACAGACTTAATCCCCGGGCTGGATCTCCAGAACTGGTCCACCCAAGGTATTTTCTTGGCCCAGGACATGACGGGTCAGGATAATATATTATCCTTTTCTTATATACATAAGACCTATCAGATTTCCAATAAGGAATTGTTTAAGTTTTTGTAAATTAGATCCTTGTTGGGAGGAAATGGGGGCAATTTGTGACACATCCCTGGGATAGCCCTTAGATATATGAATGATAGATTTCCTAGAAGAGGAGGCATCTCTCTTTTTTATAATCTTTTATTCCAAGGGAAAGAATGGAATAAACCACCCCCTTTGACAAAAAGGGAAGCTGACCTACAGAAGTCTTTCTCAACTGAACAATGTCACTCTGCCTATAGGTTTGTTTCAAAGGCTTTCCGATGTGTGACGCACCAATGACGCATTTATAAAACTAGTTTGAGATGGTATTATACACCTACCAGACATCACATTACAGTGCCTTGCGAAAGTATTCGGCCCCGTGGAACTTTTCAACCTTTTGCCACATTTCAGGCTTCAAACAAAAAGATATAACATTTTACATTTTTGGTGAAGAATCAACAACAAGTGGGTCACAATTGTGAAGTGGAACGAAATTTATTGGATCATTTAAACTTTTTTTGTAATAAAAAAACTGAAAAATGGGGAGTGCAAAATTATTTTGCCCCCTTGCATTAATACTTTGTTGCGCCACCTTTTGCTGCGATTACAGCTGCGGTCTCTTGGGGGATGTCTCTATCAGTTTTGCACATCTAGAGACTGAAATTCTTGCCCATTCTTCCTTGCAAAACAGCTCGAGCTCTTTGAGGTTGGATGGAGAGCGTTTGTGAACAGTAGTTTTCAGCTCTTTCCACATATTCTCAATTGGATTCAGGTCTGGACTGTGACTTGGCCATTCTAAGACCTGTATACCTTTATTTTTGAACCATTCCATTGTAGATTTTGCTTTATGTTTGGGATCATTGTCTTGCTGGAAGATAAATCTCCGTCCTAGTCTCAGGTCTTTTGCAGACTCCAACAGGTTTTCATCCAGAATGCTCCTGTATTTGGCTCCATCCATCTTCCCATCAATTTTAACCATCGTCTCTGTCCCTGCTGATGAAAAGCAGGCCCAAACCCTGATGCTGCCACCACCATGTTTGACAATGGGGATGGTGTGTTCAGGGTGATGAGCTGTGCTGCTTTTACCCCAAACATATCGTTTTGCATTCTTTCCAAAAAGTTTAATTTTGGTTTCATCTGACCAGAGCACCTTCTGCCACATGTTTGGTGTCTCCCAGGTGGCTTGTGGCAAACTGTAAACGAGACTTTTTATGGATATCTTTGAGAAATTGCTTTCTTCTTGCCACTCTTCCATAAAGGCCAGATTTGTGAAGTGTTGGACTGATTGTTGTCCTATGGACAGACTCTCCCACCTCAGCTGCAGATCTCTGCAGTTCATCCAGAGTGATCATGGGCCTCTTGGCTGCATCTCTGATCAGTCTTCTCCTTGTTTGAGATGAAAGTTTAGAGGGAGGGCCGGGTCTTGGTAGATTTGCAGTGGTCTGATACTCCTTCCATTTCAATATGACGCTTGCACAGTGCTCCTTGGTATGTTTAAAGCTTGGGAAATCTTTTGGTATCCAAATCCGGCTTTAAACTTCTCCACAACAGTATCACAGACCTGCCTGGTGTGTTCCTTGGTCTTCATGATGCAGAACCCTGAGACTATCACAGAGCAGGTGCATTTATACGGAGACTTGATTACACATAGGTGGATTCTATTTCTCATTGGATCATTCAGAGATCCTCAATGAACTTCTGGAGTGAGTTTTCTGAACTGAAAGTAAATGGGCCGAATAATTTTGCACGCCCCACTTTTCAGTTTTATTATTACAAAAAAAAGTTTAAAAGATCCAATAAATTTCGTTCCACTTCACAATTGTGACCCACTTGTTGATTCTTCACCAAAAATTTTAAATGTTATATCTTTTTGTTTGAAGCCTGAAATTTGAAATTTGAAAAGGTTGAAAACTTCCAGGGGGCCGAATACTTTCGCAAGGCACTGTATGTATCAGGGCTCATTCCCAGATTGCTGGAGGGGTTGAGGTTGTAGCAGCTCTCTCTTACATGTGTTATGGTCTTGCCCTAAGATCTTCCCAATATGGAATCTCGATAACACCTTAATTAAAGGGGTTGTCGGGGTTCAGAGAAGAACCCGGACATACCTGCAATTTCACCCAGGCAGCCTGCTAGATTGCGCAGGGCAAGGTCTCTTTTGTTTGTAAATACTCGCTGCCGGGCGGGTACTTCCGCCCGGCAGTGAGTTCGGTGACGTCACCGGCATTAATGGGCCGGCTTTAGCGCTGCCCTAGCCGTTTTACTGGCTAGGGCAGCGCTAAAGCCCGTCCATCAGCACCGATGACGTCACCGGCTCACTGCCGGGCGGAAGCCTCTTTAGCGCAGGGCAAAGGAGGGCATCGGCGCATAGGATGCTCCGATGCCCTCTTCAGGTGGGCTGCCTGGGTGAAATTGCAGGTATGTCCGGGTTCTTCTCTGAACCCGGACAACCCCTTTAATGATCTCACTCACCAAAAAATAGACATGACAACAGAGATGGCACTTCTTTTTATCAACATTGGTAATCTAGTGGAGAACTAAGCATTAACCTAATAGCAGATAATGACAACCTCGATGATATGAGCGCAGCTATATATAGCATGGTGCTGGTATTTATACTAACTAGATGGTCCGAATACCTGTAACAGGTGCTCCCACTGTGGGTGATATCATCTCCGGTAATTTATGGAGACAAAATGAAATGTGTCAAAATGATAATTCAATCTAGTGGAACACAAATTTGCGGTCCATTGTTTCCCGTGACGGAAGTGATATGTTATGGAAAAGAGAATAGCCCAAGTTATTACCACATAAAGTGACACATGTCAGATTTGCAAAAAATGGCTTGGGCAGGAAGGTAAAAACTGTCCCAGAGTAGGGGCCATCGTCCAGTTGTGTTTCTGCCATTTAGGGCTTACACTGCAAGTAAATAGGGAAAGCAGGCTGGGTTCCAGTTTAGGATTTAGGCATTGCAGAAACGGCTTATGCCACAGATAGAGAAAGATCTGGTAAATGTAGCCTATTATCGGGATGTGCTCCTCCTCATTTCCAGTTAGATGCTTACCAATACTTAAATTATATTCTACTGGGATGTTGAATCACCCGCACCAGAAAAAACGATTCACCAATGTTGTGCTGGCCTTCATGATCACCAGATTGCCCTATAACTGTAACCAACTTCTTTCTGTGGGGCTACATAAAGGACTGTGTGTATCTGATCCCCCGTCCCCAAAGATTTGAACCATCTGAGATGACGCATCACTAAAAAAGTGGAGTCCACGTCCAAGGATATGCTGGCACACATCTGGAAATCTGTGTAGAGATTTGCTATATCACCAATGGAACTCACATCAAATATCTGTAGTATGTGGAGAAAACTTGGATAGATATTGTGTCTTTTCATGTTAATAAATTTGTGTTAAGTTCTATGTGAACAACACTCTTTTTAAACCTCATATATAGGTATTTGCATAAGCATGATTTTACTTTTTTATTTTATCTTGAAATTTAGGTTTTAATATTAGGGAAACAGATAGCTTGTTGTACGACACTGTTTCAGTAGCTCCCATGCACGTCAATGAGAGCTACTGAAACAGCAGAGCGCCGGAGGTGCTCGGGACTGTATTTCATCTTGTCTTAGTATTGACCAAATGAGACAACCCCTTTAATGGAGTTGTTTAGGATTAGAAAAAACGTAGTTGCTTTCTTCAGTCACAGTGCCACCCCTTTCCATGTGTTATATCTACTGTACCAAATCTTACATACCCTGTAGTCATTTATTGACCTTTTTGGACTCTCTCAGGCTTTCTTTTTTATGGACCAGTTCCCATAACTGCACAGCAGCACACTGGTCACACTAGAACTTTTTAGGGTTACCATCTTACTTTTTAGTTTTGGTAATTAACCCATATCCTTCTCCATTGTAGACTCATTCATTAGTGATTCAGTCACAATATAAATGGAGTTAACACGAAAAAATATGTATCTTCTACTTGCCAAAACTGGTTACAATATTTTTCGCTTTATAAGACGCACCCGATGATAAGACGCACCCAGATTTTAGAGTAGGAAAATAAGAAAAAAATATTTTTCATCAGATCCTCATATCAGACCCCCCAAAAATTTCAGGACATCACATCAAACCCCTATATCAGCCCTCCATATCAGACCCCTACCAGACCTCAGATCAGCCCACTCAACCCCCATCAGACCTCAGATAATCTCACTCAACCCCCATTAGACCTCAAATCAGCCCATCAGCCCATTCAGCACCCATATCAGCCCATTCAGTTCCCATCAGACCTCAGATCAGCCCACTCAGCCCCCATATCAGCCCCCATCAGACCTCAGATCAGCCCTTTCAGACCCCCCACCAGAAACTCAGATCAGCCCATTCAACCCCCATTAGACCTCAAATCAGCCCATCAACCCATTCAGCCCCCATAACAGCCCACTCAGCCCCTATCAGACCTCATATCAGCCCACTCAGCCCCCATATCAGCCCCCATCAGACCTCAGATCAGCCCACTCAACCCCCATCAGACCTCAGATCAGCCTGCTCATTCCCCATCAGACCTCAATCAGCCCACTCAGCCCCCATCAGACCTTAAATCAGCCCACTCAGCCCCATCAGACCTCAGATCAGCCCACTTAGCCTCCATATCAGCCCTCATCAAACCTCAGATCAACCCACTCAGCCCCATCAGTCCTCAGATCAGTCCACTCAGCCCCCAACAGACCTCAGATCAGCCCATCAGTCCCATAAGAATAAAACAAAAAAACCTCTTACCTCTCCTGTGCTGCGGCTCCGCTCCAGTGTTCCCTCGTCTTCTCCTGCCTGTGCTGCACTGTCACCTGACTGCGTGCAGCGTCAGGTCATAGTTTGTGCACTATGTCCTGATGCTGTACAAGGTCAGGACAGTGCAGTGCCGACAGGAGAAGACAGAGCAGCACCGGACCCGAAGCGGAGCTGCAGCGCAGGAGGGTGAGTATGTTTTCCTGCTCCCGGCACCTAATACATACTAGTGATCGCTTCCATAATGGAAGCGGTCACTAGTATTCGCTTTATAAGACTCATGACAATTTCCCCCTACTTTTGGGGGGAAAAAGTGTGTCTTATTAAGCGAAAAATATGGTACATCTACCATTTATCTGCCCATTTAGCCAGTGGCCACATTTTATAGCTTAAGACTTAACAATTGCAAGAAAGGAAAAAAAAAACATGCTTCTTGAAATTACCCCAGAGATCATCATCCACCCTGCAGAGGACTGATCTCTTCAGGGCTTACTCCACCTTCTTATAAAAGGCAGAATGTCAGCCATTGTGTGAGCTTCTAACACCCGTCATCATATATGTCTGTGCAACCCCTATCTATACAGAAGAAACTTGTAAGTACAATCATCTTTTTTTTTTCCTCCACAAATAGAGGAGTAAATTTATACCATGTTTGTGATTAAATGACTGATTTTATTTTATTGTTGTTAACTCTTTATATTTAAAAAGTGTATGCAATATAGGGAAAGAGGAAGGATATAGAGTGAAAACGTTACATTGAAGCAAAAAGACCATCTGTCAGGAAACTGGACAGGGTCTCCATGTTCAAGGCTGCTGACCCTAAAAATAACAGTAAAAAATACAGGGTTTTAAAAAATAACTAAAAACAAAAATTATTAAAATTTAAATCACCTTCCTTTAATAATATTAATATAAAAAGAAATAAAACAAATTAAACAGGCATTATCACATCTAAAAATGTCCAAAGTAATAACATATCTTATCTGCGCTGTGAATGCTATAACAGATAGAAAATGTGTGGTTCATCAATTTTTGATAATGTTTTCCCCCACAAAAAAAAATAGAATAAGAAGGAGTGGTGATACCAATAAAAATTACAGCTCATCCTACAAAAAAAATAATAATAAAATAAAAAAATAATGTTAATAAAGCCTTTAAATAGAAGCTCTGTCGAAGGAAATATAAAATGGTTGTCAGAATGTGACAATGCAAAGTCACTTTTTATTTTTCAAAGGTTTTTATTTATTTATTTATGTATTTATTATTAAATAGCAACAAGAACATCTACATAAATTTGGCATGGTAATAATCATGCTTAACCACTGAATGTTGTCTTGCAATTTCTAATACAGTGAACACTATAGTAATAAAACCCATAAAACCCTTTTTTTTAATTTAATCCCACAAGAAAATGTTTCCCCTTTTACAGTGCATAATACAGTAAATTACATAATTAAAACATACAACTTGTCCCACAAAAAAGTAAGCCCTTATATGGCTACGTTAACCGAAACTTTTAAAGGTTTTGGCTCTTGGAAGGCGGAGAGTAAAAAAAAAAAAAACTCAGAAACTGGCCCAGTCCTTAAACCTTAAATGGTTAAAAAAAAAAAGATTGATGTATTCTTTCTGATATATTTAATTGTAGTAAAGGGATATTCTCATGTTATAAGAGGAGGCTGTAATCATAGAATTTGCCATCACTATAATCAGTAAGGATCTGACATCTGAACCTCCCACCGATTCTGTGAATTAGGAGGCTGCAGTGCTGGTGTAATACTCATGTCCCCGTCTCCAATAAAAGTGAATGAGCCCGACTGAACAGCTGGGAGTCTGGTAGTACTCCTGTGCAGGGAGATTTAGTGAGGGTCTCAGAGATCGTTTTCGCACCTATCATAAAGTGATGGTATATCCTAGTGAATCATAACTAAATTTGTGCTTTACCTTCCATTCCACCATTTCTTCTCCAATGCTGTGCCCCTATATACTATACTGCAAAAAACATAGTAGCTCCAGAAGCAAAAATGTCTTGTGTAACACCCCAAGTAGTAATAATTCTCCCCACTATACAGTAGACCTTGCAATAATAGTGACCCTATAATGCTTCCAGTAATAAAATTGCCCCTATAGTGCTTCCAGAAATAGCAATTCAACCTAATAAGACCCCAGTAGTAGTGCCCCCATATTCCCTCCTATAATACCTACTATAGTGCCCACAGTATTCAAATGCCTCTCTAATGCCCCGAGTAATACCTCCTATAGTGCCACAAGTGGTATGCTCTCTAAGTGGCCCTTTATCCTGAGATGTCTGTGTTACTGTGCTGTCTGTACACTGCCTTATTTAGAGGCCTGTGGTTTATGTGGAACAAAGTTAAGGACAGAAATACTGTTGAGTTACTGGGGGCACATGTGACTGCCAGCCAGGTGCTGAATGCTGAAACCATCAGATCATTATGTAACCAGCCAGTGGCCATGAGGAGGGCTTAGGCATACCCCTAAGCATCAAGGCACTGGGTAATATACATGTGTGGTCCATGGCTATCCGTCGGGCATTCCTGTGGTTAGCTGTTGATTGCAAAGTAACATTATAAATAGAGATGAGCGAGCATACTCGTCCGAGCTTGGTGCTCGTTCGAGTATTAGGGTACTCATAAGTGCTCGCTGCTCGGACGAGTATCTCGCCATACTCGAGGAAATGGCAACTTCCGCATTGTGCATTTTTGGCGCCTATAAACACAGCCAATCACAAGCCAGGAGACTCTGCGGTACACCCAGCATCACGTGGGGCCCTTACATGTCGATAGCAGGGGTTGGCTGGCCTGATCAGGTGACCCTGGAATATACTAGTGACTGTCCGCAGTGCTCGGCTCAGATGCCGCCTGGATGTCGTTAGGGATAGAGCTGCTGCGTTTCAGGGAGAGTGTTAGGGCCTGAATTTAGTTCTCTGTTAGGCAGGAATCACCCACAAAGAACCCAGCAGCCCTTCTAAGGGCTAGAAGAAATTTTGTTTTGTCTCCTGGCTTGGCTGGCTGGCTGGCACTAGTAGTGCAGCTATCGCCATATATAACCCCCTTTTTTTATTGTTATATCTCAGTGATACAAATCCATTGCACACAGCAGTGTGGAACCATTCTGTGTGTCACAGTTCAGTACACTCACTATTTTCTGTCCAGGTGACACTTTCTGTACGTCACTGAATACAACCAGGTCTTTTGCTCTCACGTATATAGCTTGATCCCAAAAATCTCTGGGCGATATTTGTCTGGGTCGCAGTCAAAATAGCCACCATTAACAGGGTGTGAGTTAGGTCTACGATAGTTTCTGCACGTCACGTTCCAAAAAAACAAAACTACAAAAAAAATACTAAAAAAATATATAAAAAAAATAGTTTTTTTGTTGTTTTAGCTCAGTGATACAAATCCATTTCACACAGCAGTGTGGAACCATTCTGTGTGTCACAGTTCAGTACACTCACTCCAATTCGTATTTTCTGTCCAGGTGACACTTTCTGTACGTCACTTAATCCAACCAGGTCTTTTGCTCTCACGTATATAGCTTGATCCCAAAAATCTCTGTGCGACATTTGTCTGGGTCTCAGTCAAAATAGCCACCATTAAAAGGGTGTGAGTTAGGTCTACGATAGTTCCTGCACGTCACGTTCCAAAAAAAACAAAATTACAAAAAAATATATAAAAAAATAGTTTTTTTTGTTATTTTAGCTCAGTGATACAAATCCATTTCACACAGCAGTGTGGAACCATTCTGTGTGTCACAGTTAAGTACACTCACTCCAATCCGTATATTCTTTCCAGGTGACACTTTCTGTACGTCACTTAATTAAACCAGACTGAACAAGTTTGTGGGTTTCAGTACACCAGGCCCATTTATTTTTTATTTTTTATATAATACACTTATATACAGAAAATGTTGAACCCCAGGGCTAAGGGTCGAGGACGAGGGCGTGGGCGTGGGCATTCAATTACTGCAGGGGGCAGAGGCCGTGGTCCTGGGCAGGGTGAGACAATACCTGCTGATGAGGGAGCTGTGGAACGCCGCAGAGCTACACTCCCTAGCTTCATGTCTCAACTTACAGGGACAAGTGGTAGAGGACTGTTGAAACCACAACAGTGCAAACAGCTGATGTCGTGGATTGCGGACAATGCTTCAAGTAATATGTCCACCAGTCAGTCTTCCACGCAGTCCACCCACGTTACCCAAGGGAGCACTCCTCTAGCTCCTCCGCCTCAACCTCCTTCCCCCCAGTCTGCCCCCTCCCAGGAAAATTTGGAATGCGATCCGGCATACTCTCAGGAACTGTTTTCTGGACCCTTCCCAGAGTCACAAACCACTTCTCAGGTTGCTGCTGACCTCGTTCCCAATGCCCAAGTTTTCCAACTGTCGCAGTCTGTGGTGATGATGATGATGAAGACAATGCTGACTTAGTAGAAGAAGTTTGTAAAGAGGTGTCGGACGATGAGGAGACACGGTTGTCAGACAGTGGTGAAGTTGTTGTCAGGGCAGGAAGTCCGAGGGGGGAGCAGACTGAGGAATCGGAGGATGACGAGGTGACTGACCCAAGCTGGGTTGATATGTCGAGTGAAGACAGTGCTTCTGAGGCGGAGGCGAGTGCTGCACCAGAACAGGTTGTAAGAGGCAGTGGTGTGGCCAGAGGGAGAAGCAGGGCCAGAGCTGGTGCATCAGCAGCAACTGTTTCACGTAGTGAAGCTCCCGTGGCGAGGCCTAGATGTTCACAAGTCTGGAGGTTCTTTAAAGAAAGTGAGGATGACCGGCGGACTGTGGTGTGCAAACTGTGCCACACCAGGATCAGCAGGGGTGCCACCACTACTAGCCTAACCACCACCAGCATGCGCAGGCATATGAATGCTAAACACCCCACTCAATGGAACCAAGGCCGTTCACCACCTCCTGTGGGTCACACCACTGCTCCTTCCCCTGTGTCACTCGCTGCCTCTGCTAGTCAACCCACTGCCCAGGACCCCGGCACAAGCTCCTCCCACCGGAAAACCACACCTTCGCCTCCACGATCCTCCACAGTGTCCACCAATGTGTCCCAGCGCAGCATTCAGCTGTCTTTACAGCAGATGCTGGAGCGCAAGAGAAAATACAGTTCCACCCACCCACATGCCCAAGCCCTCAACGTCCTCATCTCCATATTCCTTAGCCTGGAGATGCTGCCCTATAGGCTGGTAGAGACTGAGGCCTTTCGCAATCTCATGGCGGTGACTGCCCCTCGGTATTCGGTCCCCAGCCGCCACTATTTTTCCCGATGTGCCGTCCCATCCCTACACCAGCACGTGTCACAGAACATCATCCGTCCCCTGACCAACGCTGTTTATGAGAAGGTCCACCTAACCACGGACACGTGGACAAGTGCTGCCGGGCAGGGACACTGTATCTCACTGACGGCACATTGGGTTAACTTGGTGGAGGCTGGGACCGAGAATGACCCTGGGGCCGCTCATGTACTGCCCATACCGAGGATTGCGGGGCCTACCTCGGTCACGGTCTCTCAGACGTACTATGCCTCCTCCTCCTCCTACCCCTCCTCCTCCACCGAATTACCATCCGTGGGCACGCGCCTTCAGTCGGTAGCTCTAGGCGCAGCAGCAGTGCCGTGGGTAAGCACCAGCAGCTCAAACTGCTGAGCTTAGGTGACAAAAGGCACACCGCCCAAGAGCTGTTACAGGGCATCACGGCGCAGACCGATGTGTGGCTGGCACCGCTGAACCTCAAGCCAGGCATGGTTGTGTGTGACAACGGGTGTAACCTGGTGGCGGCTCTGCAACTCGGCAGACTGACACATGTGCCATGCCTGGCCCACGTGTTCAATCTCATAGTTCAGCGGTTCCTCAAGACATACCCCAATCTGTCTGATTTGCTCACCAAGGTGCGCCGCATTTGTGCGCATTTTCGCAAGTCCACCACAGATGCTGCCACTCTCAGGGCAGTGCAGCGCCGCCTACCACTGCCCGCTCACCGACTGTTGTGCGACGTGCCCACAAGATGAAATTCAACATTAAACATGTTATCCAGAGTTTACCAGCAGCGCAGAGCGATTGCAGACTGCCAGATTTCAACTTCCACCAGAACTGGTAGTCAGGTCAGTCACATTCCTGAAGTCTACAATGAGGAGTGGACGTAGATGTCTGATATCTGCCAGGTGTTGAGCAACTTTGAGGAGTCAACACAGATGGTCAGCGGCGATGCCACCATTATCAGCCTCACCATCCCGCTGCTTTGCCTGTTGAAAAACTCATGGCTCAGCATCAAGTCGGATGCTTTGCGCTTGTCACAAGAGATGGTGGAGGAAGATACGTCGCTTGATAGCCAGAGCACCCTCCGGTCTGTTTCTCAGCGCGTATCGAAGGAGGGGGGTGAGGATGAGGAGGAAGAGGAGGAGAAAGTCGGTGAGACAGTAGAGGGTACCAGTGCTCAGTCCTTAACTCTTGAACGTGTATGGGCTGAAGAGGAGGACTTGGATGAGGAGGACGAGGAAATGGAGAGTCAGGCCAGTGAGGAGAGGGAATTCTTGCGTGTTAGGACTTGAGCACATGGCAGACTTCATGTTAGGCTGCCTATCCCGTGACCCTCGCGTTAGAAGCATTTTTTCAAACACCAATTACTGGGTGTTCACTCTCCTGGACCCACGGTACAAGCAGAACCTTTCCACTCTCATCCCTGCAGAGGAAAGGAGTATGAGAGTGAATAGATATCAACAGGCCCTGGTGCACAAGCTGAAACAATTCTTTCCATCTGACGCCGCTAGCGGTAGAGGTCATGGTTCTGTGGGCCAAGTAGCGGGGGAGAGAAGGCGAGCAGGCAGCTTGTCCAGCACTGGCGGGGAACGCTCTCCAAGGCCTTTGCCAGTTTTATGTCACCCCAGCAGGACACTGTCACCTGTCCCCAGTCTAGGCAGATTAGGGGGGAGCTGTACAGAAAGATGGTGAGGGAGTACCTAGCTGACCATACCAACGTCCGTAGCGATCACTCTGCTCCATACAACTACTGGGTTTCAAAGCTAAACACATGGCCTGAACTGGCGCTGTACGCCTTGGAGGTGCTGGCCTGCCCTGCCGCTAGCGTGCTGTCAGAGCGAGTATTCAGTGCAGCTGGTAGTGTCGTCACCGATAAGCGTACACGCCTGTCAACTGACAGCGCTGACAGGCTGACGCTTATTAAAATTAACAAAGCCTGGATTTTACCGGAATTCAAATCTCCTCCGGGGGAAAGCAGCTAAAGATTAACATTACTTATGTATCCGATTCCTCTTCTCTACTCCTCCTCCTCCTCCATGTCATCTTTGCCTAACGCTGACTAAAAAAACACAATTTTTTAGAGGTCCAACTGGCACTCTTTTACCACAATTTTTCAGGAGGGCCCCCTACAGGCCCTCTCTTCAAACAATTTTTCCAGAGGTCCACCTACAGGCCCTCTCTCCAAACAATTTTTCCGAAGGTCCACCTACAGGCCCTCTCTCCAGTTCCAGTTTCCAGTTTTATTTTCACAAACTGCGTAAATTTTTTTTTGGGATAGGTGTGAAAAATAATATTACCTGCGTATCTATATTGCCCAACATTGGGTACGGTAGCAACAAGAAGACCAAACACATGCTGCCCACAGGGTTCCGCAAATTCCTGGTCCACAATGTCAAGGGGTTCGAGGTTCTGTTGATGAGCAACAAGTCCTTCTGTGCAGAAATCGCCCACAACGTCTCCTCAAAGAACCTAAAGACCATTGTGGAGAGAGCGGCACAGCTCGCCATCAAAGTGACGAACCCCAACGCCAGACTGCGCAGTGAAGAGAACGAATAAATATCTCTGTGGTTATTTGTGCTAAATAAAAGTTAAATAAACAGAAAAAAAAAATTGATCTGTTCCTGTGCCTGATCCACCCAAGTTGAATCTGTCCCATCATGAGAAAGTCCTCCCAAGGAGTCCCCAATGTAACTTGCTTCACTTTCAACTACCTCACCCCCCGACACCTGTGGAAATGGTCTCGCCATTGTCCACCACCTCCTCAGACAACACTGGTAAATCCCCACTGTCAGCACACGGAGACTGCAAAAGGTCTTGCGAATTGGGGCAGAGAATGTTCTGGGGTAGCATATCAGAGAAGGGGTGACTATGGGGTTCCAGGGAGTACGTGACCACATGCAATCTCCATCTAAAAAGTCATATTGAGGCTCACCACCATGCTTTACACTGCAATCTTATTACTGAGGCTCACCACCATGCTTTACACTGCAATCTTATTGAAATACAGACAATCAGGGGTTCACCGCCAGGTTGTCAGGCAGCATTTTTAAGTGGGTCACCATTACCGTGTCCCTGAAAATTGCCTTGGGGTCATCGCCAGACTTTTTATGAAAGGCCATGGGGTTCTATACCCACAGTGCTGACGGAAGCCCATCAGCCTTTCTAAACACAATTGAATCTGTCCCATCATGAAAAATTCCCCCCAAGGAGTTCACAATGTAACTTGCTTCACTTTCAACTACCTCACTCCCCGACACCTGTGTCTCGCCATTGTCCACCACCTCCTCAGACAACACTGGTAAATCCCCACTGTCAGCACACAAAGACTGCAAAAGGTCTTGTGAATTGGGTCAGAGAATGTTCTGGGGTAGCACATCAGAGAAGGGGTGACTATGGGGTTCCAGGGAGTACGTGACCACATGCAATCTCCATCTAAAAAGTCATGCCACACTTGATCGAGCTCATAATTGACAATTGTACCGGTTGATGCTAAATTTTTAAGTTGGGGTCCTGCGTCGTCATTCTAACTACATCCGGCTGTTGTCACCACCACACACGCTAGCCCAGGGGGCACTCCTCTGGCTCTTCCAGCTCAACCTCCTTCCCCCCAGTCTGCCCCCCCACCTACAGGCCCTCTCTCCAAACAATTTACGTCTTTTTCCTATCTTTCTCTCTCTCCAAACTATTTTTCCGGATAGCTGCCATATACGGTATTAAACTGAGTAGTATACATAGAACATATACCACACTTGATCTATACTGAACGTCACTTTTAAAAATACGTCATTTTCCTCTCTTTCTCTCATTTGTCTGGGTTGCAATTAAGCAGACCACGTCTGCCTAATCTAATAGTTTCCGTGTAATTGCTCCATACTGCATGTCTTTTTCCTCTCTTTCTCTCTCTCCAAACTATTTTTCCGGATAGGTGCCATATACGGTATTAAACTCAGAAGAATACATACCGTTCCGGTTGATGCTAAGTTTTTTCCAAATCCTACCGGCAGTTGTCACCACCACACACGCTAGCCCAGGGGGCACTCCTGCTCTTCCAGCTCAACCTCCTTCCCCCCAGCCTGCCCCCCACCTACAGGCCCTCTCTCCAAACAATTTACCCGGATAGGGGACGTATTAGATTTTGAACTGATAAGAAGAACAGATTTTTTTTTTATTCTTCTTTTAATTATCTCCTGACCTGTGATAGGCAGAGCATGGACACGTCCCCTTAGCTGCAGTAGAAAAGACACTCCCCTGGCCAGAGAAAGCTCTTTTTCCTTTTCCGTGTTCGAAAAATCCATGAAATATATGGTCCCAAGATAGGGGACGTATACGATTTTAAACTGAGAAGAATCGATACCACACATGCCCCACTAGGAGAATTTGGGGTAATGGTGGCATTAGGCAGCCTCAGAGGCATCCATGCATGCTGCCCCTGTTGTTTCCTGTCCATTTCCGTGGTGTTTCCGTCATTTTCTGATGTTTCCAGGTTTTCAGGCAAACTTCCCTGTGCAGAGCTTTGGTCCCCTGCAAAAATGCTCGAGTCTCTCATTGACTTCAATGGGGTTCGTTATTTGAAACGAGCACCTGAGCATCGGGAAAGGTTCGACTCGAATAACGAGCACCCGAGCATCTTAGTACTCGCTCATCTCTAATTATAAAACATCCTGTGGCCTCGTCTGTAGAGATAGTTATTGCAATCTATTTTATTTGTCTGTAGTAAAATGGTAACATTTTAGCTCCTGTATTTACTTGTGCAGTTGTGTAATACCCCGGGGAGGGGGGGGGGGAAGGGGCACTACCATTCTTTCACTCCGTTACTGTCTCTAATGACTAGTAGAGAATGTCTTCTATATATTTATTTCCAAATGCTCTGATCCATCTTCCTGTTTTTCCTTACAACTTTTTCCAGCAACTTTATGTGGAAATTTTCTTATAGTCGTTTTGGTGTCATGCAGCAAAAATCTCCACTTCCCTATGTACTTTTTCCTCACTCAGCTTTCTATATCGGATATTTTACTGAGCAGCGATATCGTTCCTAACCTCCTGGTCGTCATTTTGTATCATACAAACACGTTATCCTTCACAGGCTGTTTAATCCAATTTTATCTCTTTGGTCTTCTGGAGATTTTGGAATGTCTTCTTCTGACAGTGATATCTTATGACAGATACCTGGCCATCTGCGACCCATTGCATTACAATGTGATCATGAGCGGCTGTTTCTGTGTGAAGCTCATTATCATGTCGTGGTTATTGAGCTTTGTGGTTGTCATACTTCAACTGTCACAAATTTGCCAACTTCACTTCTGTGGACCAAATATCATCAATCATTTCTTCTGTGACTTTGACCCTCTTCTTAAACTTTCCTGCTCAAGTGTGTTCACAGTTCGACCCAGTATTTTGGGTGTCCCATTATTTCTGTGCACTTGTTCCATCATTGCTATATCTTACTCCTATATTGTTTACACCATTGTTAGAATGAATTCAGTCACCGGGAGAAGAAAAGCCCTTTCTACTTGCAGTTCACACTTTGCAGTGGTGTCTTTGTTTTATGGGACCTTTAACCTTTTTGTTTCAACTAAAGGGATGTCACAGTCAATGGGTAAACCTCTCTCCCTGCTGTACACAGTGCTGACACCATTTTTTAACCCTATTATATATAGTTTGAGGAACAAAGACATTAAAGAAGCCTTCAAAAAAATCAATCATTAATTATTGCAAAAACTAAAAACTTTACTTGCTCGCTGACAACCCAACAGGCGCACCTAGAAATGGGTGAATAATCGAAAAATTTGATTTGGCTGCTTCGCCGAATTTGACAAAAATTTTTTCTTAGTGAGGAATTACTTCGTAAAAAAATTGCATTTCTTTGTAAGTAGTGGGTGCACTGACAGGGAACGGAGATTGTGCTGCCCCCATCATTGTACCCCTCAGATGCCACGTTCATAGCTGATTGAGGCATCTGATATAAATAACAATATAGTAACTCCAACCAAATGTAGACCAAAATGGTATCGCAATAAATACCAAACTATACCCAAACCATCAACTTAAACAAAGCTAGTGATTTGTAAAGTGGCAGGACTATGTTCTCATCACGGGCATCTATGCCTCTTTTGATGCAACCAATTATCTTATTGGCCTTGACAGCACCTGTCTGACACTGGTTTCTGCAGCTTAGTTTGCTGTTTACTAAAATTCCAAGGTCTTTTTTAGAGATGAGCGAGTCATCCAAAATTTGCTTTGGCAAATTTCTGATAAGATTCGCTCTTAATACCAATTTATTCGGTCGAATTTGCGTTCAAAAATAATCATTGTTTTGTGAACATTCCTGCACAAATTACAAACATACAGTCAGTGTTGTTAAAAGTACGCAATACGTAAGCATTAGCGTACAAGTCCGTATGAATCCCTAGCGTACTATTGACTCGCAATTACGTCATGTGCACAAGGCTAAGCTGCGACGTACAGTCTTTAGAGGCAGTCCATATGAGGTAGAAAAGTAAGGTGCTAGCTATCCGGCTAAGGGCATAATTTACTGAAAAACACAGTACAATAATTGCATAATAGGACACATTGCAGTACCTGAAAAAGAATACACACAATGGGTTAAAGTGCTTAAACATTGCTGAACCTGTAAAAACATTATTGCTAAGATACAGCACAGACAATTATGCAAACAATTTAATGCAATTTCACATTTGCAAGCATAAAAGGCTCAGACATACATTTGAGCCTCTCCTCATGGTTGCTTTGCATGATAAAACACTGGAACACAGTCCAAAATTCATTTGTAATCCATGTGAACAGGTAACGTGTAATCCACATGGATAACATAAAATAGCAGCAAATAGAGAACCCTTTTAGCAAAGGGGGCTCCCAAATAACCTGAGAAGGGGGGGGGAAGGAAAATAGGTGCGCTTAGGCGCAACTGGGAATTTTCTGCAGAATGGGGGGGGGATCCTAACAAGCCATGTCATTCTGGGTGAGTCAAACAGAGGGCAATGCAAACTAAACAAACAAAACAAGTACCAACTAGCTCTCACCCATCAGGTGCAGTCCATAGTGTGGCTCCCATAGGTCCTCCAGAGGTGTCCAGTAAATCACTCAGCCAGTAGAAGGGTTTCTCAGATGAGGGAATTGAAGTCCTCCTCGCTTGAACTACTACTGAATAAGATCAGAGGACGCTCCTGCCTCCTGTAGGCTAAGCTGGCTGCCGTGGTGGAGCTTCACTGCCCTCTTCTGCCAGAAGTCGCACTTGACTGGGTCCGGGTGGTGGTAACGCTGGTGAGCACTGCAGCCACTTGCGCCTTTACTTTTCCGGATTCTCCTGCCGGGACAGCATTGATAAGGACCTCTGGCTGCAGTGGCTCAGGCAAGGTTGCACCCAGGGAAGAAGCCCCAACTCCCCTGGCTGCTGCTAACTTCATTTTCCAGGGTAGTTGTTACTGGTGGATCACTGTGGACTAGAACGTAAATGATGTTGTCATCAGCTGACCCAGCTGAAAGGACTGTGATGGTGGTGGCACTAGCAGTCCAGGGAACAGAGGCTCCGGCTGTGGATTTTCCCTGAAACGGAGGGTGCCATCTAATGACTCCTGTAGGCAGCGTACTCTTCCTTCGCCTGGTGGTTCCTCTGGCCAAACTTCTGGTGGTGATGTAGGGACTAGAGGATTAGATATACGGTAACCCCGGTAGCAAAGGGGCCTTTCAGGGATGCCATAGGGGTCTAGTCCACCTGATCCCCCACGTACAGGTTTTGACGGGGTTGGGGCAGGTACAGTCGTTTCACTGACCTGCGGCTCAAAAAGTACTCCTTGTCGTCCTCATCATCCGCCACAAAGCCAGAGCCAGAGGTTCCCTTTCGCCACTCCAGTAAAGGGTCTACCGGCCTTGGATGGTCCAGTACTTGGATGACCCAGTCCTCCACTGCATTCTTGTAATCCCATAGGGTCTGGGTGTGGGCTGTTACTGATGTAGGTACAATGGGATTCTGCTGCATGGAAGGTGTTGTTGTTGTTTTCATCCTTAGCAGTAGAGTGGACGCTCCAGCCGCTTCCACGCACCAGCCGTCAAGGCGAATATTGACTCAGGAGCCGGTGAGACTCTCTTGCGCAATTGTGACACTCTGATCTCTGAAGTGGGCTGTGGTTCGGGGTACTCGTTACCAATGACCATTTCCCCCCACTTTGGTCGCAGTTGCTTCGCCATGCTGTGGTTGTCTTGTTCACTGCTGGCTTGAACTGGAGAGGAGGGCGGGGTAATGAGGGAGGAGTCTTCAGTCCCTATACGTGCAAATAGTTAGTTCCCGGTGGGCCAGGCTGGTTTTTCCCGCTTCTGAGGGGGGAGTATCTTCACTTTCCCGCTCTTGAGGGGGCGTATCGTCATTTTCCTGCTTCTGGGTGCAGGGGGAGGGGGCAAGAAGAATGCATACATAGCGTACGTAGCATGCGTAGCGTTAGCATTCAAAATTTTAAGAATATTTACGAATAATACGAAGCAAATCTGACAAAATCCAGATTCACTTTGAGTAGGAAAAATGGAGCATTTGCTACAAATCTACGAAGCGGCGAATAGAGTCGCTCATCTCTAATCTCAAAGATGATCCAGATAAATGGTAGACTCTACAGCTAAATGTCAAGTGTCATAGCAATTAGAGAGGTGGTTGGTGCTCTCATTGTTTGTGTTTGTTTGTCTTGTTGGCGTTATTTATGTATTGAGGCAGGCTTCTGATGAGGATATATTTTATCCAGAAACGCGTAGAGCCCTATTGCTGAGTTATAATACACACTCCTAACAAAAATATTGAGACCATTTAAAATATAGGCACGTCTCTTAGTTATCATTGATGTAGGAATAGTCACAGATTGTGACGTGGGAATGCGTAGCCCATACATAGGATCAATGTGAAGTGTATGGTTTTACTGAGACTCACATCTGTCCTACAACCCTGCATATTACCCCTGGGTCTTAGGTCCTAGATCTGTATCTAGGTCATGGTGTGACCAATTAAATAATGAATGTTTGGAGATTTACACAGCCCAGACATCAAGGGATTGGATAATATACACTGGACCTTTGTTCCTTTTATTTGTTGTGGGAACACTGAGATTCCAATTGTATATGTATTATAGGGTGTACCTCTCCACCCCATGTTTTAATAATTTAATAGAAATAAAGAGTTTTTTTTTGTTTGTTTTAGCGCCCATACATACATACTTGTTAATTATTTCAGAAAAAAGTTACAAATTTACATGGGATCAGGTAAAGCTACAATGAAAAACAGTTTTGTTAGTTACGAATATTGCCACAGACCATGTAAGTCTAGATGCCTATACACGCATATGAAATAAAATACAACTGTAGGAAACATACAGCACAGTCTCAGGAGACATATGTAAGTGAATACTCTTGAACAGTAAGTTTTGCATTATCACTAGAGATGAGCGAGCACTAAAATGCTCGGGTGCTTGTTATTCGAGACAAACTTTTCCCGATGCTCGGGTGCTCGTTTCGAATAACGAACCCCATTGAAGTCAATGGGAGACTCGAGCATTTTTGCCGGGGACCAAGGCTCTGCCTAGGGAAGGCTGGGTGAAAACCTGGAAACCTCAGAAAATGATGGAAACACCACGGAAATGGACAGGAAAAAGCAGGGGCAGCATGCATGGATGCCTTTGAGGCTGCCTAATCCCACCATTACCCCAAATTCTCCTAGTGGGGCATGTGTGGTATCGATTCTTCTCAGTTTAAAATCGTATATGTCCCCTATCTTGGGACCATATATTTCATGGATTTTTCTAACACGGAAAAGGAAAAAGAGCTTGCTCTGGCCAGGGGAGAGTCTTTTCTACTGCAGCTAAGGGGACGTGTCCATGCTCTGCCTATCACAGGTCAGGAGCCAATTAAAAGAGGAACCAACAAAAATCAGTAGAATATCTAATACGTCCCCTATCCGGGTAAATTGTTTGGAGAGAGGGCCTGTAGGTGGGGGGCAGGCTGGGGGGAAGGAGGTTGAGCTGGAAGAGCCAGAGGAGTGCCCCCTTGGCTAGCGTGTGTGGTGATGACAACAGCCGGATGGAGTTCGAATGACGACGCAGGACCCCAACTTAAAAATTTAGCATCAACCGGTACAGTAGTCAACTATGAGCTCGATCAAGTGTGGTATGTCTTCTATGTATACTACTCAGTTTAATACCGTATATGGCACCTATCCGGAAAAATAGTTTGGAGAGAGAGAAAGATAGGAAAAAGACGTAAATTGTTTGGAGAGAGGGCCTGTAGGTTTAGCATCAACCGGTACAGTCGTAAATTATGAGCTTGATCAAGTGTGGCTAGAGTTGATCGAATCCTAAAATATTCGGGGATTCAGAATTCGGCCCGAATTTTCCGCGGGATTCGTGGGTTTGAGCCGAATCACGAATCCCATTAAAGTCTATGGGAGAGCCAAATATTTTTGCAGGGGCCAAAGGTTCTGCACAGTCAAGTTTGCCCCAACATGTGAAAACCTCAGAAAAGGATGGAAACACCTTGGAAATGGATAGGAAACACCAGGGGCAGCATTAAGGGATGCCTCTGAGGCTCCCTAATTGCACCATTTTTTCTAAATCTGGCCAATAGTCTGGTGATGACCCCAAGGCAATTTTCAGGGACACTGTAATGGTGACCAACTTAAAAATGCTGCCTGACAACCTGGCGGTGAACCCCTGATTGTCTGTCTTTCAATAAGATTGCAGTGTAAAGCATGGTGGTGAGCCTCAGTAATAAGATTGCAGTGTAAAGCATGGTGGTGAGCCTCAGTATGACTTTTTGGATGGAGATTGCATGTGGTCACGTATTCCCTGGAACCCCATAGTCACCCCTTCTCTGATGTGCTACCCCAGAACATTCTCTGCCCCAATTCGCAAGACCTTTTGCAGTCTCACTGTGCTGACAGTGGGGATTTACCAGTGTTGTCTGAGGAGGTGGTGGACAATGGCGAGACACAGGTGTCGGGGGGTGAGGTAGTTGAAAGTGAAGCAAGTTACATTGGGGACTCCTTGGGGGGACTTTCTCATGATGGGACAGATTCAACTTGGGTGGATCAGGCACAGGAACAGATCAATTTTTTTTTGTGTTTATTTAACTTTTATTTAGCACAAATAACCACAGAGATATTTATTCGTTCTCTTCGCTGCGCAGTCTGGCGTTGGGGTTCGTCACTTTGATGGCGAGCTGTGCCGCTCTCTCCACAATGGTCTTTCGGTTCTTTGAGGAGACGTCGAGGAGATCAGTGAAATTCAACAGACAATATACACTCACCGGCCACTTTATTAGGTACACCATGCTAGTAACGGGTTGGACCCCCTTTTGCCTTCAGAACTGCCTCAATTCTTCGTGGCATAGATTCAACAAGGTGCTGGAAGCATTCCTCAGAGATTTTGGTCCATATTGACATGATGGCATCACACAGTTGCCGCAGATTTGTCGGCTGCACATCCATGATGCGAATCTCCCGTTCCACCACATCCCAAAGATGCTCTATTGGATTGAGATCTGGTGACTGTGGAGGCCATTTGAGTACAGTGAACTCATTGTCATGTTCAAGAAACCAGTCTGAGATGATTCCAGCTTTATGACATGGCGCATTATCCTGCTGAAAGTAGCCATCAGATGTTGGGTACATTGTGGTCATAAAGGGATGGACATGGTCAGCAACAATACTCAGGTAGGCTGTGGCGTTGCAACGATGCTCAATTGGTACCAAGGGGCCCAAAGAGTGCCAAGAAAATATTCCCCACACCATGACACCACCACCACCAGCTTGAACCGTTGATACAAGGCAGGATGGATCCATGCTTTCATGTTGTTGACGCCAAATTCTGACCCTACCATCCGAATGTCGCAGCAGAAATCGAGACTCATCAGACCAGGCAACGTTTTTCCAATCTTCTACTGTCCAATTTCGATGAGCTTGTGCAAATTGTAGCCTCAGTTTCCTGTTCTTAGCTGAAAGGAGTGGCACCCGGTGTGGTCTTCTGCTGCTGTAGCCCATCTGCCTCAAAGTTCGACGTACTGTGCGTTCAGAGATGCTCTTCTGCCTACCTTGGTTGTAACGGGTGGCAATTTGAGTCACTGTTGCCTTTCTATCAGCTCGAACCAGTCTGCCCATTCTCCTCTGACCTCTGGCATAAACAAGGCATTTCCGCCCACAGAACTGCCGCTCACTGGATGTTTTTTCTTTTTTCGGACCATTCTCTGTAAACCCTAGAGATGGTTGTGCGTGAAAATCCCAGTAGATCAGCAGTTACTGAAATACTCAGACCAGCCCTTCTGGCACCAACAACCATGCCACGTTCAAAGGCACTCAAATCACCTTTCTTCCCCATACTGATGCTCGGTTTGAACTGCAGGAGATTGTCTTGACCAAGTCTACATGCCTAAATGCACTGAGTTGCCGCCATGTGATTGGCTGATTAGAAATTAAGTGTTAACGAGCAGTTGGACAGGTGTACCTAATAAAGTGGCCGGTGAGTGTAGATACGCAGGTAATATTATTTAGCACACGTATCACAAAAAGATTTTTTACGCAGATTGCACAAATAAAACTGGAATCTACAGATCAATACCGTATCTATAGACTGTGAGGTATATAGCAGGCTGATGACATTTTTTTTCCCAACTCACTGCACCGTGTATTACAGATCAGTGAAATTCAACGGACAATATAGATACGCAGGTAATATTATTTTTTACACCTATCAAAAAAAAAAAAATTACGCAGTTTGCGCAAATAAAACTGGAATCTACAGATCAATACGGTATCTATAGACTGTGAGGTATATAGCAGGCTGATGAAATGTATACCCTAGTCACTGTGCTCGTGCCGGGGTCCTGGTCAGGGGGCTGACTAGCAGAGGCAGCGAGTGACACAGGGGAAGGAGCAGTGGTGTGACCCGCAGGAGGTGGTGAACGGGCCTTGGTTCCATTGAGTGGGGTGTTTAGCACTCATATGCCTGCGCATGCTGGTGGTGGTTAGGCTAGTAGTGGTGGCACCCCTGCTGATCCTGGTCTGGCACAGGTTGCACACCACAGTCCGTTGGTCATCCTCACTTTCTTTAACCACTTCCCATCCGGGCCATTTACCAGACCAGGCCTAATTTTGCAAATCTGACATGTGTCACTTTATGTGGTAATAACTTTGGAACGCTTTTACTTATCCAAGCCATTCTGAGATTGTTTTCTCGTGACACATTGTACTTCATGTTAATGGTAAATTTGAGTCAATATATTTTACCTTTATTTATAAAAAATCCCAAATTTACTGAAAATTTTGAAAAAAAAAATCACAATTTTTTTATATGAATTTCTCTGCTTTTAAGTTGCATAGGGATATCTAATAAAATTGTTATCAATAAACATTCACCATATGTCCACTTTATGTTGGCATAATTTTGGAAATGTAATTTTATTTTATTAGGACGTTAGAAGGCTTCAAATTTTAAATGTAATTTTTAAGATTTTCATGAAAATTTCCAATAGTTAATTTTAAAAGACCTTTGTAGTTCTAAAGTGACTTTGAGGGGCTTAAATAATAGAAACCTCCCATAAATGAACATATTTTAGAAACTACAGCCCCCAATGTAATCCAAACTGATTTTTACAAAGTTTGTTAACCCTTTAGATTTCCCACAAGAATTAAAACAGAAGGAAGGTGAAATTTAAAAATAAATATATTTTTTTGAAGATTTTCAATTTTTAATTAATTTTTCCCATAAGATAGCAAGGGAAAACCGCAAATCAAACCTGAATTTTTATTTTCCTGATTCTGAAGTTTGCAGAAACACCCCATATGTGGTTGTAAACTGCTCTGTGACCGGCAGTAATGAGAAGGAGATAGTACATACATTTGTGATGGCTTTGACAGCTTGTCAGAGTGATCAAAAGCCTGGAGGCCAGGAAAAAAGGTCTCAGGTTAAAGCTCCATGTTCTTGGCTGTCAAAAGGCAGCTGAGTCATGGAGCTTCTATGTACAGGTGCTGCACATAGGGGGCAAAGCTCAAGGACGTTTTAAAACGTCCATTCAGAGATAGAGATCCACTACCAGGACGTTTATAGTCAATGGGCAGACTGGAAGTGGTTAAAGAACCTCCAGACTTGTGAAAATCTAGGCCTCGCCAAGGGAGCTTCACTACGTGAAACAGTTGCTGCTGATGCACCAGCTCTGGCCCTGCTTCTCCCTCTGGCCACACCACTGCCTCTTCCAAACTGTTCTGGTGCAGCACTCGCCTCCGCCTCAGAAGCACTGTCTTCACTCGGCTTATCAACCCAGCTTGGGTCAGTCACCTCGTCATCCTCCGATTCCTCAGTCTGCTCCCCCTCAGTCTGCTCCCCCCTCGGACTTCCTGCCCTGACAACAACTTCACCACTGTCTGACAACCGTGTCTCCTCATCGTCCGACACCTCTTTACAAACTTCTTCCACTAAGTCAACATTGTCATCATCATCATCACCCACAGACTGCGACAGTTGGAAAACTGGCATCGGGAACGAGGTCAGCAACAACCTGAGAAGTGGTTTGTGACTCTGGGAAGGGTCCAGAAAACAGTTCCTGAGAGTATGCCGGATCGCATTCCAAATTTTCCTGGGAGGGGGCAGACTGGGGGGAAGGAGGTTGAGGCGGAGGAGCCAGAGGAGTGCTCCCTTGGGTAACGAGGGTGGACTGCGTGGAAGACTGACTGGTGGACAAATTACTTGAAGCATTGTCCGCAATCCACGACATCAGCTGTTCGCACTGTTGTGGTTTCAACAGTCCTCTACCACGTGTCCCTGTAAGTTGAGACATGAAGCTAGGGAGTGTAGCTCTGTGGCGTTCCCCTGCTCTCTCATCAGCAGGTACTGTCTCACCCTGCCCAGGACCACAGCCTCTGCCCCCTGCAGTAATTGAATGCCCACGCCCACGCCCTCGTCCTCGACCCTTAGCCCTGGGGTTCAACATTTTCTGTATATAAGTGTATTATATAAAAAAAATACTGCTGTACTGAAACCCACAAACTTGTTCAGTCTGGTTTAATTAAGTGACGTACAGAATGTGTCAACTGGACAGAAAATACGGATTGTAGTGAGTGGACAGCTGAACTGTGACACACAGAATGGTTCCACGCAGCTGTTTGAAATGGATTTGTATCACTGAGCTAAAACAACAAAAAAACTATTTTTTTATTTATTTTTTTTTATATTTTTTTTTTAGTTTTGTTTTTTTTTGGAACGTGATGTGCAGAAACTATCGTAGACCTAACTCACACCCTGCTGACGATGGCTATTTTGACTGCGACCTAGACAAATGTCGCACAGAGATTTTTGGGATCAAGCTATATACGTGAGAGCAAAAGACCTGGTTGGATTAAGTGACGTACAGAAAGTGTCACCTGGATAGAAAATACGGATTGTAGTGAGTGTACAGCTGAACTGTGACACACAGAATGGTTCCACACTGCTGTATGAAATGGATTTGTATCACTGAGATATAACAATAAAAAAAAGGGGGTTATATATGGCGATAGCTGCACTACTAGTGCCAGCCAGCCAGCCAAGCCAGGAGACAAAAAAAAATTTCTTGTAGCCCTTAGAAGGGCTTTTGGGTTCTTGTGAGATCACTCCTGCCTAACAAAGAACTAAATGCAGGCCCTAACACTCTCCCTGAAACGCAGCAGCTCTATCCCTAACGACATCCAGACAGCATCTGAGCCGAGCACCACGGCCAGTCACTAGTATATTCCATGGTCACCTGATCAGGCCAGCCAACCCCTGCTATCGACATGTAAGGGCCCCACGTGATGCTGGGTGTACCGCAGAGTCTCCTGGCTTGTGATTGGCTGAGTTTATAGGCGCCAAAGATGCACGATGCGGAAGTTGCCATTTCCTCGAGCATGGCGAGACACTCGTCCGAGCTGCGAGTACTTACGAGTACCCTAATACTCAAACGAGCACCAAGCTCGGACGAGTATGCTCGCTCATCTCTAATTATGACCCAATTCCAATCAGCAGCTGCCAAAGCAAATAATTCCTAAAGTGCTAATGAGAGATAAGGCATGGGCTACATGTACTGTAATGTACTGTAATATTGTTTCTTTGTCATTCATTGGATTACAGTTTTGGTCTCTAAAGTTAATATTGAAAGCCACCTATGGTCTACAAAGAGATGAGAAAATTTCCTACAATTTGTTTGGGTCCAATTTGTCTGAATTTGCAAATCAATTCAACCAGAAGTGCTTTAAATACCTGGAAATTTTCTCTCTCTCTGGAAAAATCCTACTTAATCAAATCTCAAGAAATTGTGATTCTAATAAATTCAAAGTTTTTTAAAAATTTGAGTTGAATGTACCGTAGATTCTAAAGGTTCTCTTTTCTCTACATGGAAGACAATAGATGAATACGAGTGAGACATTCCTGCTACAATTAATGGCATGTGAACCTCAGAATATGTTTTATTCATCTTAATCTATGTACATCTGTATAGGATGAATACGATGATTTCCCAAATAAACTATTATGTCCAAGAACAGTACATTGGACAGGAGATGTCACTGTATGGAAGGAATGTGCTTCTGCCACCAATACAAGAAGGGCTTCTTGTACCAAGGCTAGTTTCACAATACAGTTAAAATTTTCCAAATACTACCTTTGACTATAATGGGACACAATTGGGACATGGCTTGTTTACAGCATTAGTTCTGGGATTCAGCTGGACAAAAAAATGCTGCCTTAATGCCAGAAACAGTCCTATTATTGTCAATGGGCTCAGGGAAAGGTTGTATCTGGCTATGTCAGATACGATGCACTCCAGCAGGCTGTTCATTTAGTGCTATGAGAAAAACGCTTTAGATTGTTAGGGTGCAGTCGTTTGAATGAATGGAGCTTTAAGTTTTATAATGATCAATCATTTTTTAGGGAATATTGAGAAATAACGTCACCTTCATCGTCCTTCTGGGATTTCCAGATCTTCAGAACTTCACATTTCTCTTCTTCTGCCTATTGATTATCGTATATTATGGAACCATTTCAGGAAACCTGCTTATAATAACCTTGTATTTGGTGAGTAAATCCCTTCAGTCCCCCATGTACTTCTTCATTACACAGCTATCATTGTTTGACCTCCTGCTGACTACAAATATTGTGCCCGTCCTTCTTCACACTGTACTGTATGGAGAACTCACAGTGACTTTCACTGGCTGCTTCATCCAGTATTTTTTCTTTGTTATATCAGACACCTCTGAATGTCTTTTTCTGTCCTTGATGTTCTTATGATCGTTATCTGGCCATCTGTAACCCACTTCATTATCATCGTTATCACTCTATCATATTATTTATTTCTCTAATAACAACCCTGGCTTACACCACAAACTTGCTTTCTCCAGCTGTTTTCACTATAGCTCCAGGACCACCAAATGCCTATGGAGAAAAACTTGTGCACCACAAGATTTCCATAATTCACTAGTGTTGAGCGAGCATGCTCGGCCGAACTCGTTGTTCGGCCGAGCATGCCTACACTCGGACATGTCTTCCGTAGTGTTCCGCATTTTTGCGGACCCGTTGACTTTTAATGCTGCTACGGACGTGTTTTGCGGCCAAGTATAGGACATGTTTCCTTTTTTTTGCGGGAGAACTTCCGCAATATACGGATGCGGAATGCACACAGTGTGCATTCCGCATTTTTTTTCTCCTATGGAAAAATGAATGGGTCCGTATGGTTCCGCATCTTATCCGCAAAAATGCGGATAAGATACGGAGATGAACATACGGTCGTGTGAATGGGGCCTTAGCCTCCAACTTCCTTAAATGTTTCTGAAATATTATTGTCATCCTCTGTGTTTTAGAACCTAGTTTAATCTAAAAGTATCAAAATTCCACCTTGTTACCCTTCTGCAGGATCATTAATACATATATTAAAAAATAATTGGCCCAATACTAACCCCCCGTGGAATCCTGGTGGTGACTGTAACATAATTCATGGCTGTACCATCAATAACTACCCACTGAGCAAGTTTATTACCTACACACACTATATCAGTCTCATTTCACGTACCAACCATTTAAATGGTACAGTATCAAATGTCTTTAAAAAGTCTAGACATTTACAGCATTGTCCTGGTCCAGTTTGGAACTTCCCTCCTTATAGAAGCTGATTTGATCCCGTTTAAAGCCATGCTTATGTGTTAGAATTTAGATACTCTAGGATAGCATCCCTAAGAACACCTATATAATATTTTCTACATATTATATCTACAATAGGGGTTAAACACCATAGGCCTATATTTCTGGGCTCACTTTTTGACCCCCTTATGAATATAGGCTCAATAAATGCTGTTATTATAGAGCACTTAGAAACAGAGCACATATTATAGAGCACATTAAAAATACGGGTCTGTGCATATTGGTACATAATTGATTGAGAACTCAGGGAAGAACACAATCTGGACCTGGAGATTTGTCTATTTTATTTTAGGCAGTGTTATACTTCTTCAGCAGGCAACATGATAGTAGACAGGAGAGCAGAAGGGCAGACAGCAACAGTGGCAAGATGGGCCATCATCAGCAAGGTCAGATCTATTAATCAATTTCAGTTGGAGGAGTGTGAAAATCATCCGGACTCATGTTGACAAAAGTGATGTTTTGGACATTGACTGGGGATAACTTGGTCCTTTTGGGTGTCACCATGTCCCCTGTGGCTCTGAAACCCTTCTGTGAAATTCCACTGGAAGGACGAGAAAAAAAACAGAACAGAACAAAACAGAACATAATGCACCAGTTCAGGCCACTGTTCCAGTCTGCCTGCCCAGAAATCCATGGGGTCAGGGAACAGGGTATATGCCAAAAAGGCCAGAGTGCAGGTAGGCCTGAATCTTGGCATTGAGGCTGGAGTACTAGGCTTTCTGATTGACCTCAGCTGGGCACAGCACATGAAAATCCGCTCCATCATCTAGTGGTGACTGAACTGGAGAGGGGCTTCCCTTTCAGACACCCTAGAGGCAAATATCTTCTGTCTGAAAGCTGCAGCAAGCTGGGTACACAGTGTTTCCTGGTAATAACATCATTTGGCCTCCTTTTCAGGGGGAAGAATACATTCCAACATTCACAACAGCATGCGGAGTCAACACAGTTGCCCAGCCACAGTGTGATAAGGTGACAACAGCATAAGGAGTCAACACAGTGGCCAAGTAACAGAGTGGTGAGGTGGCAACAGCATGAGGATTCAACACAGTGGCCCAGTGACAGAGTAGTCAGGATGGCATCAGGATGAGGAATCAACACAGTGGCCCAGTGACAGAGGGGTGAGGAAGCTAACAGTATCAGAAATCAACACAGTGGCCCAGTCACAGAGTGGTTATGGTAGCAATAGCATGAGTAGTCAACACAGTGGGCCAGTGACGGAGTGGTGAGGTGACAACAGCATGAAGAGTCAACACAGTGGCCCAGTGACAGAGTGGTGAGGGTGGCAACAGCATGAATGGCCCCGAAGGTCTCCCGATCTGACTCCCTTAGACTTTTATCTTTGGGGACATTTGAAGGCAATTGTCTATGCTGTGAAGATACGAGATGTGCAGCACCTGAAACTACGGATACTGGAAGCCTGTACTAGCATTTCTTCTGCGGTGTTGCTATCAGTGTGTGAAGAGTGCGAGAAGAGGGTTGCATTGACAATCCAACACAATGGGCAGCACTTTGAACAAATTTTATAAGTGGTCAGAAACTTGTAAATAACCAAGCACACCATTGTTTTTCTTGTGAAATTCTCAATAAGTTTGATGTGTCACATGACCCTCTTCCCATTGAAAAAACTAAACTTGGATCCAAAATGTCCGACTTCAAAATGGCTGCCATGGTCACCACCCATCTTGAAAAGTTTCCCCCCTCCCATATACTAATGTGCCACAAACAGGAAGTTAATATCACCAACCATTCCCATTTTATTTAGGTGTATCCATATAAATGGCTCACCTTGTAGATTAATTATACATGATGTATATTCTTAATATACATACTCAGGCTTTCTATAATATTGAAAACAAATAGGCTAAATTTTTTGGGGGGTTTCCTCTTAAACGGTAATATATTTCTTCCATTATTGCCATTATTTATTGCAATAACAAAATCAAGCTATCTCGATGTTATACAGTATATATGAATATAAATAGCTGTTGTCACTGTCATATTACAGCCTGCCCTTACAATATATCTTATTTCTAGCAGATATCTCAGGTTTTAGTGGTTAAGCTTATGTAAAATAAATGCATATGTCATGTCATGGAAAAATAGTGTTTCCGTATTGTGTCCTGTACGGCTCTCTTAATATCTTTGTTTCTTAAACTATATATAATGGGGTTGATAAAAGGAGTACATACAATATATAGTAATGATAGGAATTTACTGATGTTCAAGGTTTGTCCTCTTTTTGGGAAAACATAAACACTGGACAGAGTCAAGTAAAATATGGAGACCACAATGAGGTGGGAGCTACAGGTGGAGAAGGCTTTCTGTCTACCAGTACTGGATGGGATCCTTAAGACAGTAGAAACAATGTTGACATAAGATGTAATAATTATTATGCTTGGGATGATAGCAACAGGAACAGTCAGTAAATATATCTTCAGCTGAACGATAAAGGTATCAGAGCAAGACATTGTCAATAAAGGAACAAGATCACAGAAAAAATGGTCAATTACATTTGGCCCACAGGATTTTAACTTTGTTATTGATATGATGTCCGACAGTATGATCATAAAACCGACCAACCAACACATGATGGCCAATTTCACACAGTGGTTCCATGTCATTATAGTTGTATAACGAAGGGGATTACAGATGGCCACATATCTGTCATATGACATCACAGCGAGAAGAAGACATTGCAATGTCTCAGATACACAGAAGAAATAGAACTGAATGATGCAACCAATAAAAGTAATTGTTCCCCCATTATTCAGGAGGATAAGAAACATGTTGGGGACAATATCAGTTGTTAATAAGATATCACTGATGGACAGTTGTGAGATGAAGAAGTACATTGGAGTATGGAGGTTCTTGTTAGTGGACACCAGGATGATGATCAGAAAATTCCCACATATTGTCCCAAAGTAAACCAACAGGAGAAGACAGAACAGGAAACTTCTTGAAAGCTGGCTGCTTTGAAATCCTAAGAGATAAAACTCTGTGACCACAGTTACATTGTCCTCCTGCATTTTGAATATGATCTAAGGAGTAATTAAATGAGTAATTAAATCATTACATATAAACCAAAAAAAGATTAGCCCTCCTATCATAGGCTATTATAATTAATTTAGAATAATGCTGGTTTCTAACTACCTTGAGTTCATGTAGTAGGTCTAGGTCCATGACTAAGGGGTGAATAACTTATTGCACAGGTGAACACTTTAACCCACCTGGATGAAATCACCTTCACATGGCGGGTGAGCTTATACTTTTAATCAAAATGAGTACTTAGAACCCAACATTTATATATATATTAGATATCGGCATCTTACAATATGAAATAAAAAGTATGGTGTCCATATCATATGACGTGACAATCAGAATCACCAAGGATACTTGGCTATCTTCTGATAACTTGTACCTTATTGATATACGTATCTTGTTTGCGCTACCTCTACTGCATATGAGAAGCATGTATCCCATTCTATTTTTCTTACATGTGTTTTTGGTCTATACTGGCAATGTGTAGAAACGGAGAACTGATGGAGGACAATCTTAAAATGATTTGATGTCTTCATAACATTCTATAATTTCTATAAATCCTATTGGTCTAAGCCATCAATAAACATGAGATACCAGTTGCAACTTACCTTGAGCATTGTCTGTTCATGTGTAACCTGCAGTAATATATAGTACCCACCCTACACTTTTCATTACATTCTGAATTGTTGGGTGATGCTTTGATTTCAAAAGGTTGACATTGCTGAACCCTATAGAACCTGATATGGCTGATCTTCCTTGATTTATTAGAACCAGAGCCCTCTAGAGTTATCCTTTTGTTCTCCTATGGTCAAAAGGATTTGATTTAAGAACATATCTGTGTCACATATAACCCATGACAGAGCATGTCATTGTGAAGTTCTTAACTGTCCATTTGTCCCAGTAAAGCAGCTAGATGAATAGCCACGTTATAACAAATGTTAGATCAATGAGTATCTCTTATGCAGAGTTTAATAATATGACAAAGAGTTAAAAATCAAATGAATTAAAAAATAGGATTCATCTTGTAGAACATATCTTCCAGACGATTTCCAGTTACCATCACTTTTTCTAAGTGTTTGCTTCTCCAGAGTGGTCTTTTAGGCATCATTTTAGATGCAGTCCACAATATTACCTACAACTCAATGTGTTCCTTTGGGTTGCATCCGCACTGCAAAACGTCTCAGTGTAGCCTAAACCTTATACATTTCTTCCTGATAAATAGGAATTTGCTTAGATTTTTTGTTGAAAAGTAAAACTTGTACTAGAAGACAATGTGGTGAACAGAGACGTGATATGGTCGAACCAACAACTTACTAATTAGACGGTATTTATACACAATGTGATTAATTTGAGGGGTTTGTAATGAATCTTTGGGGAGTTTTATAATAAGTTCTCCTGAGACTTCACTTCATTATAGAACTGAATCTGTTTTCCTTTGAGGAAAAACAATCAGAAATATAAGGTAAACAGAAGAGTAAAAGTCAACAACTGGTAATAATAATAATCTTCATTTATATAGTGTCAACATATTCCTCAGTGCTTTACAATCAGGGGGTTTATGTTCAAACAGAGTCATAAGTAACATATCAACAGACAAGTCAATAATAAAACAAGAGGTGTGAGGGCCCTGCTCACATGAGCTTACAATCTATTAGGAGATAGGAGTGACACAGAGCATAACAGGTGCTTGGTTTGTACAATAGTCCAGCCATCTTAACGTGCTAGGGGAGTAGATATAATGCTACAAGATGCAGCTATGAGTCGATATCTGTAGTGCTTCTGAGTGTGAATATTTGATGTACCATCAGGTTCAGAAGACTAGACTAATACTGAAGGAAGGTTCGTGTGGGGTGAATGGTGGAGAGTTATATCAGGGGTTGTGATAGGCTAACTTAAAAAAGATGTGTTTTAGGAAGCATCTAAAACTGTGGATGTTCTGAATTAACCTATCATAACTGCTTGGGGTAGGACATTCCAGACAACTGGTGAGAGGTTCAGATTATCGTGGATGCTAACTGTTAGTCATTAGGTGAACACAGGGCATGGGTAGGATGATAGACACAAATGAGTGAAGAGAAGTAGGGGTGTCCAGCACTGTGGGGAGCTTTATAGGTGAGAATTGCAAGGTGGTCAGTTAAGTGTGTGACCATTAAACCTGATATAGGACCCCATTCAAAGATAACACAGTAAAAACCTTAATGCTTACAGTATCTGGTTGGCACATAGTGTGAAGGTTGGTGTCTGAACAGGCTGTTACAGTCTCCAAAACCAACTGGCAGTAACTAATTGTGGTGGTGCACTGTAGGTTGACACCAGCAGTCTATAATCACACTCTGCAGAATTCTACAAAGCTTCCCTTAGCCCATGGTATTCATTCTTCAGGAAGTAAGCCATGACTATTGAAATGCTTCCAGAGACACGTCCAGTATAGCGGGATGGTGGCCATTACCTCCTGGAGTAGTCTTGGTCAGATTGAAATCTGTCCCACGGCGGAGACACTGGAGAAGGGAACAGAGGGGTAAGGCAAAATCATAGTCAGGGACAGGAAGAGGTCATGGGTGTAGGAATATGTGCTATATGGTAAATGGTCAGAGGTCAGTGCAGACAGTGAAAGCTCAATACAGAGTTCAGACATAGGTCAGGTAGCAAAGGCTTAGAATCCAGTAAATACAGCATACCTTTGCTGGGAACTAGTAAACTAGACAACCTATTATTTAGGTACCTACAGGGGAAGTGTGTTAAGTACCCCAAGGTACCCAGCTGCGGAACAGCATCAGTTCACCACCAACGAGAGGGCTTCCATGTGGGACGTGTGTGCCATGTTGCACTGTTTCAAGTACTATACCAACTTGGCCAATGTCGATGATGTCATCATCAGCGTTACTATCCCACTTCTATGCCTCCTTGAAAAAACACTTCAGGCGATGATGGATGAGGATGCGGAACAGGAGGAGGAAAAGGGATCAATCAGATGGTTAGCAGGCCAATTGTCCACATGTGGTTCGGAGGGTGGGTTCCTGCACCAACATTGGCCAGGTACGCAATTGTCCAGCCAGGGCACTGTTTTGGAGGATGAGGAGGATGATGATGATGAGGAACCGTGTTCACAACAGGGTGGCACCCAAAGTAGCTCACGGGCATCACTGAAGCATGGCTGGGGGGATACAGAGGACACAGACAATACACCTCCCACTGAAGACAGCTTGTCGTTGCCTATGGGCAGCCTGGAACACATAAGCGACTAAATGCTGCAGTGCCTTCTCAATAACTTTTGAGTTGCTCTGATTGTTACCAGTGCTGTTTATTGAATGGCAACCCTGCTGGATCTCCGCTACAAGGACCACATGCCGTCCTTACAGTCGTCACTAGAGCATGATCTGAAGATGCATAAATACAAGCACATGCTGGTAGACAAACTACTGATGACTGTTCCCACCTGTTGGATACCTTCTCCACCACTTCTGCCTCTTCTAACTACACCACCACATCCGCCTCCTCTTCCACTTGGACCTTCACATCAGGGCTCAAGATTATTATTTGTTATTTTGAAGTAGATAAATATACCATCAGCACCCCAAAAAATGTCTGTAGGTCACACACTGTCATTGCCCCCACTACTTGAAATAAAGAAAGAAATGTGCTTCGTGACAAATGAATTCTCCACAAAGCAATTTTTTTGTAAAACTCAACAAAGCGGCCAAATCAAATTTTTGAATACTTCACTCATCTCTAGTCATAGTTCAGTGGAAACGCGTCGGAACATAGCAAACAGCTTCAGCTACGCATACACACTTCTGGATCAGGACGTTTTGGAAACTTCAATTATAAGACTTTATCCAGGGCTCTGTTGTAGGCATTGAGTAGAGAAATTCTAGGGCAGTGATGGCTAATCTCTGGCACTCCAGCTGTGGTGAAACTACAACTCCCAGCATGCTCCATTTATTTCTATGGAGTTCTGAGAATGGCCAAGCAAGTGTGCTCATGGGAGTTGTAGTTTTAAAACAGATGGAGTGCCGGAGGTTAGCCATCACAGCTCAAGGAGTATCACTCCCGACAGGGCAGTCACTCCACCCACCTGTAAAACCAGATCTGGTGTAGGGCATTTAAGGATTACTAGGAGCAGCCAGGTCTTCCCTATCAGATCCCATCCGGAGTGTTCATTTTACACAGTAGCCAGATTTTGCTACAATACATAGATCAACTGACACTGTTCCTGTTTTGTATATATATATATATATATATTTTTTTTTTTTGTTGTTGTTGTTGTTGTTTAAAGGTGTTTTGTGTATTTTGTATTACAAACAGTATTATCTTGTATTTTATCTACACTAAGGGCTAATGCACACGAACATGTGTGGCCCATACCTGTATTGCAGCCCGCAAACAGCAGGTCTGCGATATACCGGCACCAGCTGTGCTCCGTATCATGGATGTGGACTCATTCACTTGAATGGGTCCACAATTCACAAGATATGGAGCGGTAGAGCCATACTTCTAGTTATATTTTCAGTTAATTGAAGAATATATATATATATATATACTAGTTGAAGGACCCAGCTTCGCCCGGGTATATTTGATCTATTTCATTTAATGTTTGTGTGTGTGACGTAAAAAAAATATCGAGAGTGACCTCTACAGCAGCCCGCCCCTTATAACTGTGACCTCCACAGCAGCTAGAGTGGCCACTGTCTTCACCCCAGAAAGCCAGACCTCACCGGCCATTCCCCCAAACGTGAAACAGTGCCCTTGGTTACCATGAAGACACACCACTAAACGTGAGGCCACGCCCCCTGGCTCCGTGAAGACACGGAGGAGAAGCTGCCTGAGCGTGAGCTACTGAAAGGGTGGACATCCCTACGTCCATCCAGGCACTGTGCTGGACTGAGGACAGGGAGCCAGAAAACCGGACTGTCCAGCCTAACATCAGCCTGCCCCTAGGGTGGCCAGAGGTCGAGTTTTAGGCTGGACAGTCTGGCTTTCAGACTCCCTGTCCACTGTCCAGTGCAGTGCCTGGACAGACACAGGGATGTCCACCCTTTCAGTAGCTCACACTCAGACAGCTTTTCCTCCGTGTCTTCATTGAACCAGGGGGCGTGGCCTCGTGTTTAGGGTGTGGCTTCATGGGGACCGGTGGCACGGCTTCATGTTAGGGGAAGGCTGGACATTCTGGCTTTCAGACTCCCTGTCCTCTGTCATGCGCAGGGCCTGGATGGACACACGGATGTCCTTTTGAACAGCTCACTCTCAGACAGCAGCACTGTGCTGTCTGAGCATGAGCTGCAGGGAGAAAGTCACACTCCCTCCCACCCCTGCAGCTGACAGAAGTTGATTTTTACCTTCATTTTTTTTCAATCCCGGTCAGATGCGGAGTGGAAGGGGCGTGGCCTGACTGAGTCGGGGGCGTGGATTAGTGGGACCTGGGGGTGGGGCTTTTAAGTCCTTCTTTTGAAGGTCGCCTGAATTACAGGCCGATGCCATAGTAATTTCGGAGGAAAGAGGAAACAAAACATCTTTTATTACTACTGAACGGTAAATATATGAAATTCACATTATATGAGGTAATGATTGATGATGAGTAAGTCTAAAACATAAGTTATATTTAACCAGAATACCCCAGTGTCATCCACAGCGCTCTGCCCCTTTAAAGCAGACCTACAGCAGTGAACTGGCTAGGTTGTTACAGAAACCTGGTGTGTCTGTGGAGACTAACTGCCTGGGAGCTTCTATTGGCTGATAAGGGTCATGTGACCAGGCTTCTATTGGCTAATGCATTTTTTGGGAATATCTCAGCAACGGTACGTCCTGGAGAGCTGAGACCTGTTCTAAAACCTTCCCGGACACCTGATGTACCTGTGTGCCAAATTGTAGCTGCGACGGTGCAGATTCCTTTAGCGGATATACAAACACACATACACTCAGCTTTATATATTAGATATATTTTTTTATTTTATTTTTCCCCGTTTTAACTAATTATAATACATGGGGACCAGGTTCAGATCAACTTTTTCCTAATTTATATATGGGGAAGTCGGAGACCTTTACCGTCATCATCTGGAAGCATTTTACTGATTACATAATTTTTATTTGGCATGGAGGGGCGACATAATTGTCAGGTTATTTTTTAATGATCTTAATAAAAATGAATTGCATGTTCAATTCACCCCTACATATTATGATATGTATATCATTTTTAGATGAATTTTAATTAATAATGATTATTGATGAGCAAATCTCGTGATCCGTATTTCACGATAAATTCGATTCATCACAAAGCACAAGGGTATTAGTGAATAAGTAACGTCATCTCTGGCCACCCGAGATTTTGCGACAAACCTTTAAGCAAGATGGTGGCGGTGAGCCCATCGCGAGCAAATGGATCAGGTTTTTCTTTTCTTTCTTTTACACTCTGTTATAAATATTGGATGCCGTGATCATGTATGAACGTGGCATCTGAGGGGTGCAATCACCACTCCTTGTCATTGCACCCACTACTGACAAAGAAATGTACTTTGTGACAAATCAATTTGTCAAAAGGAGTTTTTTTTGTAAAATTAATCAAAACACCCAAATCAAATTTAGGAATACTTTGCTCATATTCCACGAAGCCAATATCTAAGTCTCAGGAGGGACTAATTAGATCAGCCTTTCACACTTATAGAATGTGTAAAAATGGTTGCATTGTAGCTCCAGTAAGCCCCAGTCTTCATATAGGAAACACCGATGCCACTTGCACATCTAATATATAAAGCTGAGTGTATGTGAGTGTATGTGTGTGTGTGTATATCCGATAAAGGAATCTGCACCGTCGCAGCTACAATCACGAAATTTGGCACACAGGTACATCAAATGTCCAGGAAGGTTTTAGAACAGGTCTCAGCTCTCCAGGACGTACCGTTCCTGAGATATTCCCAAAAAAAAATGCATCAGCCAATAGAAGCCTGGTCACATGACCCTTATCAGCCAATAGAAGCTCCCAGGCAGTTAGTCTCCACAGACACACCAGGTTTCTATAACAACCTAGCCAGTTCACTGCTGTAGGTCTGCTTTAAAGGGGCAGAGCGCTGTGGATGACACTGGGGTATTCTGGTTAAATATAACTTATGTTTTAGACTTACTCATCATCAATTATTACCTCATATAATGTGAATTTCATATATTTATCGTTCAGTAGTAATAAAAGATGTTTTGTTTCCTCTTTCCTCCGAAATTACTATGGCATCGGCCTGTAATTCAGGCAACCTTCAAAAGAAGGACTTAAAAGCCCCAGCCCCAGGTCCCACTAATCCACGCCCCCGACTCAGTCAGGCCACGCCCCTTCCACTCCGCATCTGACCCGGATTGAAAAAATGAAGGTAAAAATCAACTTCTGTCAGCTGCAGGAGTGGGAGGGAGTGTGACTTTCTCCCTGCAGCTCATGCTCAGACAGCACAGTGCTGCTGTCTGAGAGTGAGCCGTACAAAAGGACACCCCTGTGTCCATCCAGGCCCTGCGCATGACAGAGGACAGGGAGTCTGAAAGCCAGAATGTCCAGCCTTCTCCTAACGTGAATCCGTGCCACCGGTCCCCATAAAGCCACACCCCTAAACAAGAGGCCACGCCACCTGTGTCCATCCAGGCCCTGCACATGACAGAGGACAGGTAGTCTGAAAGCCAGAATGTCCAGCCTTCCCCCAATGTGAAGCCGTGCCACCGGTCCCCATGAAGACACCAGGGTGGATAAAAATCAATGTTTTAAAAAAAAAACAAAAAAAAAAAAACGGATTTTTTTGATTTAAATCGGATTTTTTTTATTTAAATCGGATTTTTTTCAATAAACTGCTTTTTGAGGAAAATATTTTACCATCCAAAGGTTCTTCCATCATGAGATAAAGCTGAGTTGTTTAACTCAGTAGAATAAAGGTTGTATATGTGTAACATTCACAATGCCATGCTCTTCCAGAGGTTTCTGTAGGGTTAGTGGGCAGTTTCTCTCCTATATTATCACAGACGCTCGCTTTACTTCAGTGCCAAGTCCAAGAAGTTAGACAATATGTTTCTGATTGTTTGGAGTGGAATAGATCTGCACAGCACAACACAAGAAGAATGTGAATCTAAGTGTGAGGAGGAGGAGGGGCAAGCAGACAAGAAAATGGATGTTTGTTTAAGCAAATAACTTGTGCTGTAATGTTGTTATTGTTTCAGTTGAATAAATCTATTTAAAGCTACTTCCACACTAGCGTTAGTACGGATCCGGCGGGTGAAGGGACCCGCCGGATCCATACTGAGTAATACAACCTTGTGGATCCGTAATTCCGGATCCGGTTGTATTAGCTTTTAAACGGATCCGGAATAACCTCTATTGAAAGTCAATGGAGGACGGATCCGTTTACAAGTGTGTCCACACCAAACGGATCCGTCCCCATTGACTTGCATTGGGGGTCATTCCGGATCCGTTTAGGTGCGGATAACTAGTACGGAGAGCAAACCGCAACATGTTGCGGTTTGCTCTCCGGTCTGAAGACTGAACGGAATGCTTTCAGGAGCATTCAGTTGTCTTCAGTTCAGTTTTGTCCCCATTGACAATGAATGGAGACAAAACTGAAGCGTTTTATTCCGGTATTGAGCCCCTATGACGGAGCTCAATACCGGAATTCCATAACGCTAGTGTGAAAGTAGCCTAAATTGTTATTAAGGTCAGGATTATTTTTCTCCTTCCTAAGTACAACAGAACAGTGGTGTCCAAATATGAATGATTAACCCATTAAACTGGGGAGAAAAAAGTAATATAAAAAGTGATTCTAAAAATCTTCATCTACTTGCATGTTAAAGTAGCAAGAACTAGTTTAGGTAGAAACTTTGATTTAAATCACTGATTTAAATCAAGCCTTACTGACTAGTGATTTAAATCGTGATTTAAATCAGTTAGATTTAAATCAAATCCACCCTGGAAGACACACCCCTAAACAAGAGGCCACGCCCCCTGTGTCCATCCAGGCCCTGTGCATGACAGAGGACAGGTAGTCTGAAAGCCAGAATGTCCAGCCTTTCCCTAACGTGAAGCCATGCCACCGGTCCCCATGAAGCCACACCCCTAAACACTAGGCCATGCCCCCTGGTTCCATGAAGACACGGAGGAGAAGCTGTCTGAGCGTGATCTACTGAAAGGGTGGACATCCCTGTGTCTGTCCAGGCACTGCGCCGGACAGTGGACAGGGAGTCTGAAAGCCAGACTGTCCAGCCTACAACTGGACCTCTGGCCACCCTAGGGGCAGGCTGATGTTAGGGTGGCCGGTTTTCTGGCTCCCTGTCCTCAGTCCAGCACAGTGCCTGGATGGACGTAGGGATGTTCACCCTTTCAGTAGCTCACGCAGCTTCTCCTCCGTGTCTTCACGGAGCCAGGGGGCGTGGCCTCATGTTTAGTGGTGTGTCTTCATGGTAACCAAGGGCACTGTTTCACGTTTGGGGGGAATGGCCGGTGAGGTCTGGCTTTCTGGGGTGAAGACAGTGGCCACTCTAGCTGCTGTGGAGGTCACAGTTATAAGGGGCGGGCTGCTGTAGAGGTCACTCTCGATATTTTTTTTTACGTCACACACACAAACATTAAATGAAATAGATCAAATATACCCGGGCGAAGCCGGGTCCTTCGGCTAGTAGACTATAAACATACTACCTGAAGTTCCAGAGGTGTAATATACTTTATTAAATGTCTCTGCCAGGAAATCCATGTAGGTAGGACATTATGTGAATTGTATAAAAGAATCGTTGAGCATGGAGGTAACATCAAAAAAAGAAAAAAATTGAGGGTCACCCAATGTCCCATCACTATAAGGAAAAACATGGGGGCAATTTTGTAGGATCTACAAATATATAACTAGAAAAATAAGTGGGTTATTTCATTAAAGGGGTATTCCGAGTTCTGTGAGTTTAAGCTTGTTCATAAGTGTTGATGATTACTGATTGGCTGCCTGATATCACAGTGCAGACACGCACCCTCTACTGACCAATTAGCAGCACACTAACATTTAGCTAGAGAGCTGATAGCACTGAGCATGCCTGACCTGACAAAGGCTCAGAACTACAGGTTGGTGCCATGGTAACTTATGAGGAAACACAATGGGTAGTAAGGAAGAAACTACTTTATAACTTCTAAACGGTAAATTTGTGAAACTGACATTATATTAGGTTATTATTGATGAATTAGTCTAAAACATAAGTTATATTTATGGAATACCCCTTTATATGTTTGAACTTTTTGCTTTTTGAACATTATAAAAGATTTATATTAGGATGGAGTTTCTTGAAGGCTTTTTCCCGAGAGCTCCAGCCGGAAGCCAGGGTTGTGTGCTTATGAGTTGACCCAGAGATTGAGGGGAGAATGAAGTTGGCTGCTGCACTACTCCAACATACTTTTTGTTATAGAATATGAACTGGTTATATTCAGCAACACTCTGTCAGTCCCTGTTGTAGCCACTGTTCAGGTCCATTAGCGTGCTTGCATGGAAACTTCTTTCCAGTTTAGCTACTCATTTTCATTTCTGGACTGAGGCAGATTGCTTTATTTTGTATCCAACGGTTACACACGTACAAGAGCAGAAGCTTTTTTTAATCAATTGTGCCTTAGAACATAAAAATTAATTCAGGTATTATGCATTGTAAGATTTGAACCCAGAAGGTCAACACTGCAAGCGATCAAAAATTCTTATGTACCCCAAAATGGTACCAAGGAAACGGTCACCTCATCCCGCAAAAAATGAGCCCCCACATAAGACAATAACTCAAAAAATAAAAACCAATGGCACCCGCAAACCAATCCATCAAAATCTTTGCTGCAAAATCCATATGGTGTGCCTTCCGTTCCGAGTCCTGCCATGTGCCCCCACAGCAGTTTACCACAGCATATGGGGTGTTGCCGTATTCAGGAGAAAATGGGTAACAAATTATGGAGTGCTTTTTCTCCTGCTACCCCTTGTGAAAATAAAAAAATGGGGCTAAAGCAACATTGCATTAGAAGAAATGAAACTTTTCATTTTCACAGCCAAGTGTTTCCAAATTCCATAAAACACTTAGGGGGTCAAAGTGGCCAGTACCCCCCTTAATATATTCTTTGAAGGCTGTGGTTTTCAAAATGGGATCACTTTATGAGGGTTTCCACTGTAGGGGTACGTCAGGGTCTCTAGATTACAAAATGGTGCCTAAAAACCATTCTAGGAAAATCTGCCTCCAAAATCTGTATGGTGCTCCTTTCCTTCTGACCACTGTCACTTGTCCATAGAGCAGTTTACCATCACATATGGGGTATTTCTGTAAACTGCAGAATCAGAATAATGTATGTTGAGGTTTAGTTTGCTGTTAACCATTGCTGTGTTGCAAGAAAAAAAAATGATTAACATGAAAAATCTGTATAAAAATAAAATTTTGAAATTTTGCCTCCATTGTCTTTTAATTCTTGTAGAACACCTAAAGGGTTAACAAAGTTTGTAACGTCAGTTTTAAATAATTTGAGGGTTGTAGTTTCGAAAATGGGCTCATTTATAAGTAGTTTCCATTACGTAAGCATCTCAAAACCACTTTATATCTGAATAGGTGCTTAAAAAAATGGTTTTGGAAATTTTGTTGAAAATGTGAAAAATGGCTTCTAAATACGGATGAGCGAGCATGCTCGCCCGAGCTTGGTGCTCGTTCGAGCATTAGGGTACTCGTAAGTGATTGATGCTCGTCATGCTCGAGGAAATGGCATCTCCCGCATTTTGAATTTTTGGCGCCTATAAACTCAGCCAATCACAAGCCAGGAGACTCTGCGGTACATCCAGCATCACGTGGGGCCCTTACATGTCGATAGCAGGGGTTGGCTGGCCTGATCAGGTGACCCTGGAATATACTAGTGACTGCCCGCGGTGCTCGGCTCAGAGGCTGCCTGGATGTCGTTAGGAACAGATCTGCTGCGTTTCGATTTAGTTCTCTGTTAGGCAGGAGTCATCTCAAAAGAATCCAACAGCCCTTCTAAGGGCTACAAGACACTTTTTTTGCCTCCGGGCCGGGCTGGCTGGCACTACTAGTGCAGCTATCGCCATATATAACAATTTTTTTTTATTATTGTTTTATCTCAGTGATACAAATCCATTTCATACAGCAGTGTTGAACCATTCTGTGTGTCACAGTTCAGCTGTCCAGTCACCACAAACCATAATCCATATTTTCTGTCCAGCCTGTCAACTGACAACGCTGACAGGCTGACGCTTATTAAAATGAACAAAGCCTGGATTTCACCGGAATTCAAATCTCCTCCGGGAGAAAGCAGCTAAAGATTAACATTACTTATGTATCCGATTCCTCTTCTCTACTCCTCCTCCTTGTCGTCTTTGCCTAACGCTGACCAAAAAAACGCAATTTTAAAGAGGTCCAATAGGCACTATTTTATCACAATTTTTTCAGGAGGGCCACCTACAGGCCCTCTCTCTAGACAATTTTTCCGGAGGTCCACCTACAGGCCCTCTCTCTAAACAATTTTTCTTTGCACTTAGTGGGGTGCTTCCCTAATATGTGATGGGCATGTGCCTCGCCTATCTTTGTCTGGTTGAGCACAATTGCCATGAGGGTAACCACCAGGCTGTTGCAGGAGAATTTGGGGAAATGGTGGGATTAGGCAGCCTCAGATGCATCCATGCTTGCTGCCCCTGCTGTTTTCTGTCCATTTCCGTGGTGTTTCCATCATTTTCTGATGTTTCTAGGTTTTCACCCAGCCTTCCCTAGGCAGAGCCTTGGTCCCCTGCAAAAATGCTCGAGTCTCCCATTGACTTCAATGGGGTTCGTTACTCAAAACGAGCACCCGAGCATCGGGAAAAGTTTGTCTCGAATAGCGAGCATCCGAGCATTTTAGTGCTCGCTCATCTCTAGTTAAGAATAAAAAAATCCATTTCCTAAAAAGCTAAATTTTACATGTTAACTACGGCATTAAAACACTGATTATTAGTAAGCTTTTAACTATAGCTTTGTATTTATACAGTATTTCCCAATTGACTTTAACAATTGGGACCCCAGAGACAACAGTAAGATATATCCCTAGGCTTTGCTTTACCTAGGGCGATGCCTTTAGTTTAGTATATAAATATCTAGACTTAATTTACTTAGAATTCATATTCATGCGTCTGTCAGCTCTGTCACATGACCGTGGTGCTGTCTATGGCTATGTTTTTCACAGAGGAAATCCGATTCATAAAACCTGCATCTAACAATGAATAGAAAGATCGAAGAAATGTCTGATGTAAGAATTGTTAATAAACCTCTATCTGCAAATATTCAATAACTGCACTTTAAAAGTTTCTGGAATGTATTAATCAGAAAGATTTTCAAACTGATTTTCAATAGCTTTTTCTACTAAAAATGGGCAATTTCTTGCTAGATTCTTCCATAAAATATATAAATGACAGAATCTTTGGTGGAATACACTAATATATTTATGTCTAAGGCTGAGTTCACATCACCATTCAGCTTTCCGTTCTTTTAGAACAGAATAGAAAAAAATTGATCCGTTATTTTGAGCATCAGTTATGATTAGTTAGTATAAGTTTGCACTAAAAATAAGGGGCATGTCCTTCTTATGACCATCAGTTATGGTCAATTTGCTTCCCTTCCATCAGAGATCGGTTAGGGCGTTATTCTGTGATCAAATCTATGATACGGTGGTCAATGGTGGTTTCAGTTTCTTTCCGTGTGTCCTGCATACAGTACTTTTTCTCCCATCATAAATGCTAATAACGGATCCATTTTTTTCTCTTCCTTTGATGGATCAGATGAACAGAAAGTTAACCGGTGATGTGAACCCACCCTAAAACAGAACATTATTTATCAGTTTTCCCATTAAGTACAAAAAGAAGTAAAACAATATTGAAAAAATGACCTCCTCAAAAAATAATGAGTAGAAAAGCCTTCTCTCTGGTCAATGGGCAGATGTTAGCTTCATTGCTCACACTGTGTATCTAAATACTCTTCATAAGGCAAAATGGACTATTGGCTCCCCATTGGCAACTAGCACTAGGGGCACAGTTGTCCCCATCGATCCCTATCTAATTCCTGGTCTAAAACATGAATTTGTAGCCATGTATCTATTGTGTGTTGTTGCTTTTGGAATATTGCAACATGACTATTTGTTCTGTATGTAGGAGAACAATCGGACTCTGGTCACAGAGTTTATCCTTATAGGATTTCAGATCAACCAATATTTAAGAATGTTCTTGTTCTGTCTTCTCTTTGTGGTCTACTGTGGGACAATATATGGAAATCTCTTGATTATCACCCTGGTGTCCACCAGCAAGAACCTCCACACTCCAATGTACTTCTTCATCTCACAACTGTCCATCAGTGACATTGTGGTGATTACAGATATTGTCCCCAATCTGCTCCACATCCTACTCAATAATGGGGGGACCATCACTTTTATTGACTGTATCACTCAGTTTTATTTTTTATGTGCCTCTGAAGCATTTGAGTGCTTTCTTCTCGCTTTGATGTCTTATGACAGGTATGTGGCCATCTGTAATCCACTTCGGTATGCCACCATCATGACAAGTAGACATTGTGTGATGCTAGTCGTCATCTCTTGGTTGCTTGGATTTTCTATTATTTTGATTCACATCATAAAAACTGCAAAATTACATTTTTGTGGACCAAATATCATTGACCATTTATTCTGTGACATTGTCCCATTACTAGATCTCTCCTGTTCAGACACCTTTATTATTCACTTGGAGATTTATATTATGGGAATTCCAACTGTATTAATGCCAGCAATGATTATTATAGTGACTTATGTTTACATTGTTATAGCAGTCTTAAGGATCCCATCCAGTACTGGTAGACAGAAAGCCTTCTCCACCTGTAGCTCCCACCTCATTGTGGTCTCCATATTTTACTGGACGATATTCAGTGTTTATGTTGTCCCATCAAAAGGCCTGACACATTCCATAAGTAAAGTCCTATCACTGCTATATACTGTATTTACTCCTTTGATAAACCCCATTATATACAGTCTGAGGAATAAAGACATTAAGAAAGCAGTGCAGAAGACACTTCGTAAAAGTTGGATGAATGTCCCAAATTAATGTGGTATGTATGCCACAGCCAAGAGCTTATGGAAATTTTATAATGTGGTTTTCCAATAACCAGCATGGCTAGATAGGTTAACTCTTTCATGTTGTCTACTTTTGTTCTCGAAAAAAAAATACAATTAAACCAGAATCAGCATAAATTTGAGACTTTAAAGCATAGAATTGAGAAAGGGGCACAAAGGTTACCTTCTATAGTAATAAGTGTAGTAGTTTTCAGAACTGTCTCTGTCAGGTACAAACCTCATATCTACTGTCCTTCCAAGATTTTCTGTTAAAAAAAAAGTAAAAATATATATAGTAAATGCCTAAATGGTTTAAAAAAAAAAAAAAAAAACACAAACATTTTACACAGGGCCATTGCACTTCTAAATCATAATCAGAACTATGTGACTGAGATCAGAACAGATTTATATATTTTTGCCCTGCATTGATCAGAAACGTGAAAGTAATGAAAGGGAAGCTAAATATGATGAATGTTTTAATAATCTAGATTCAAACAGGCATTACCTATATACTACACAAGACCACAAGGAAAGCAACCATTAGCATCTCAACTACCATAGACCATCAGAAAAGAAAATCAAACTGCAGTGAAATTCAAGTCCCTGTATAGGGGGAATACCTGGGGACTTCCAGGAAAATGCCCTTGGGATTTAGCCCAAAGTTAAACTTGTTGGTTTTTGCAGGAGTTCTGAACCCACTGTCCATAAGATATACCACAGAAATGTTGATTGCTATAGTTTTTACCAGATATAGTATGATTATATATTTGCTTTGCTCATATGCATCTTTCCCTTTTTTTTTTAATTTGGAGTCTTCTGGCCCCTTTTCACCATGTAAACAAATCACTCTGATTTTAACCCTGTATGGAGCACTTCCAGTTACTGAATCCAGGCAACCCATGTTGCTGCTTTGGCACACCCATGGACATAGAACTCCAGAAAATAAGAAGGAGCTACATGGACTTGGTCATGAATCACAGCCCAAAATGGGGGATAGGAGCTATAAAGATAAAAGAAATACATTGCAAAATTGGAAACTGGAAAATTGAAAATTCTATGTTTTGTACCCACTCCTGCTTTTGGCTTCCAAATCATGAGCCTATCCTGATGCAAAATAGGGACTGTGTGATATAGGCCTTACAGATGCTCCAAAGACAGGATCTGTTGTGTTTATAATTTTTCCATCTTTCTGAAAGATCAGAAGAAGGGTAAAACAAATAGTGATGTCAACAAGACCAAACAGAGACACTAATGGCCCCATCACAGAGTGGTGAGGTGGCAACCATATGAGGGGTCAATACAGTGGCCCAGTCACAGAGTGGTGAGGTGGCAACCGCATGAGGAGTCAATACAGTGGCCCAGTCACAGAGTGGTGAGGTGGCAACCATATGAGGGGTCAATACAGTGGCCCAGTCACAGAGTGGTGAGGTGGCAACCACATGAGGAGTCAATACAGTGGCCCAGTCACAGAGTAGGGAGGTGAGGGACAGCAGTAGTGGCAATAAGAGCACAAAATTGTGTGTGGCAGTAGGATAACATAGCAGCAGAGGCAGCAAGTGTGTGGGTAGGAAAGCTTGTTCAATAGAGATAAGAAACAAATTGAAGTTGAAGTGGAATTCAGTCCAAATTTCAGGAAAAATTTGATTTGTACTGAAGCTGAATTTCCTGACGCTTCATGGTAACAAATCACTTTTTTTCCTAAAATGGCTGCTGCACATGTTATAACATGGAACTAAGAACTCTGGGAACGAGGGATTACCCACAATGCCATGCATGCAGCCAATCAGCAGCCAGCCAGTCCCTGTGATGTCACAGCTCTATAAATAGCCTCAGCCATCTTGGGTTCTGCCATTCTCCAGTGTACTTAGTGCAGGGAGATACGTTGGCAGGCGCTAGGGACAGTGCTAGGAAAGACTTTATTCTGCAATAAAATGATTAAGAAGTTCAGGAAAAGATCATTCAAAGTGTAGGGAAAGGATATTGAAGTATTATCCACACTGTAGGGAGAGAGCAGGGACCAATAGGGGGAGTGTACAGCCTGGGTAATAGGAGCGATTCTATTATACCTTGCTGTACTAATTGGGGATCCAAATTGCACTATACGATAGTTCAGTAATTCCAGCAAACCTTGCTTGTTATTGGGGTGAAAGTGATGTGTGATACAGCCATTTACATTTGTATTTAGAGGAACTATAAGTACATCCATTTGCCATTCTGTGGGGATTTTTTGCGCAAATTGCCTGGAGAATGCTGAGTTTCTTCCCTAGGGACTGACACATCACTTATTAGCCGTTCTGTGTTAAAATATTTTTGGGATAGAACTTGTTTTGGGGTGTATTTACATGAAATCTAAGTATATCTATTAGCCGTTCTGTGGTAAAATATTTTTGGGATACAGCCTGGCTTGTATTTAGATGAAATCTAAGTATGTCTATTAGCCGTTCTGCAGTGAACGTACATTGTTACACAGCCATTTTTTGGGGTGTATTAATTTATTTTAAATTTAATTCATTTATTTTACAGTATGTCAGACAGACAAGTGACAGACCCTTCAAAGGGAATGGACAGTGGGTAAAATGCTTCTGGTGCAGGCGGAAGAAGAAGGAGGTGGGGGGTGGAGCAGGGGTCACAGCGAGAGGCCTGAGCTCCCAGTGTCATCTAGTGCAATGTGTAGAGCAATGGGTGTTTTTTCCACACAGGTGGCAGGAGAGGAGGAGCAGGAGTAGCTGAAGAAGGCACAGGGTGATGAGACAGATGAGGCAGATGACCGAGACACACATTTGGCAGTATGAAGTGGAGATGGAGGCGGGGAGTCCCTCTGAGTCACTTTCGCAAATATCACAATGCATGCTCATTGGCTTGTGTAGTGACAGCCGAATTGTCACCATTTGGCAGAGGGATGACTACTGTTCTCCACCATGTTAGACCCTCACTACAAGTCCAAAATGGGGTCCTTTTTTCCACATGCTGAGAGGAAGGACAAACTAAACTACTATCGAGACATCCTATGTAGTCAGTTGGCCACTGCCTTTGTGAGTCATCGCCTATCCTCATGCAGGCCTGAACGGGGGTGCCGTCTGTGCTTATGTTCCACTGCCATGGCTGCTGGGGGTGGGGTGGAGGGGCAGGAGCAGCACCAGCTCCATCAACAGCAACTTAAGTCTAGAGTCTCTGATGAGCAGTTTTCTTTACCTGCCTAGTGAAGAAACTACTCAACAGCAGCAGCAGCTAAATATGGAGCACAACCTGAAACAGCAGGTAGTGGCATATTTGAAGTATACTCTGCCACCCCACATCGAAGATGTATTGGACTACTGGCCAGCCAAAATTGATTTGTGGACGCAACTGGCCAGTTTGCGATGGACAAGCTTTTCTGTCAGGCCTGTAGTGTGGCATCAGAGTGGGTGTTTAGTGCATTGGGGGCCATAGTTACGCCAAGGATAACTTGCCTCTCCACCTAAAATGTGGAGAAACTGACCTTTGTGAAGATTAATCAGGCATGGATCAGCCAGGATTTCCACACACCAGTGCCTGATGCATCAGACTAGATCATCCATGGTGCCACACCCAAACTTTGTCAAAAGAGAACTGTTTCTTTTAGCTACCTGCTTCTGCTACTATTCTGCTGTTGCCACTCGCCTGATACTACACACCTGCTGCCATGTGCTCCTACTGCTATCCAACATCTTGTGCTGATACTGGCTAGGCTTTTGCCCCCAACCCACTCTGTGGTCTCCTCATGATGCTGCCACCTCACTAGCATGTCACTGGGCCACTCTGTGGTCTCCTCATGCTGCTGCCACTTCACCACTCTGTGGTTTCCTCATGCAGCTCCCACATTACCACTCTGTCACTGGTCCACTGTGTGTTCTCCTCATGCTGCTGCCAACTCAACACTCTGTGTTCTCCTCATGCTGCTGCCACCTCATTATTCTGTGACTGGACCATTGTGTTGATGACACATGTAAATCCACATGCGATTCCTCATGCAATTTCCATCCTCACCACCCTGTGACTAGGCCACTGTGTTGACGACTCATGCGATTCCCACCCTCACCACTCTGTGACTGGGCCACTTTGTTGACGACACATGCAAATCTTCATATGATTCCACATGCAATTCCTCATGCAATTTTCACCCTCAGCACTCTGTGACTGGGCCACTGTGTTGACGAATCATGTGATTCCCCATGTGCAGTCAGAGCCTGAAGCGGGCACCACCTGCATGACCTGGCATCTAACTGTAAAACACAAGCTGCAGTGGAGTATACACCTGAAAAACACTCTTCAGCTGCAGTCTCGTCCTCTCCCCCTCTGGAATGACATGGCCACCTGGCACCCCTCAAAGAGAGGATATGACAGCAACACCACCACCAGCAGTGTCTCTGAGCATTTTCACACTCTCATGGAAGTGTTCAGCTGTCCATCCCACAAACACTGAAGAGAAAGAGGAAGTACAAGAACGTACCCCTCTACCCACCCGCAAGCCCTGGCCCTGAATGCCAGCATTTCAATATCCCTGGCCTTTGAAATGCTTCCATTCCATCTGGTGGAGGCAACCAGTTTTAAAAACCTTATGACAGTGGCTGTCCCACAGCTTGGCGCATGTGCTGAATTTGGTGGTGCAGAGGTATCTGGGGAAAAAAAAGGAAAAAACAGTGCTGACTACATTCTCCGCCTCTTCCACCTACACCACCACGTCCACCTCCTCCTCCACTCGGACCTTTATCTCCTGGTTTAAGGTTATTATTTGTTATATTGGCAGAATAGTTGCATATACCCGAAAATATGGCTATAGGTCAGACACAGAATTAACAGAAAAAATAAAAGTAAAAAAAAAAATAAAAAAAACACATTGTTGGCTACATGCTCCTCCTCTACCTCCTTTCCCTTTTCCACCTACACCACCACATCCACAGTCTCCTCAACTTCCTACTCCACTTCGACCTCCTCCACCTGGTTCAGGATTATTATTTTTTGTTTTTATATATTCTAGGTTATTTTTAGTAATTTCCCTATCCACATTTGTTTGCAGGGCAATTGTACTGCTCTTACCCCTATGTTGCTTCCTTTTGCAGTCTTCTAGCCCTTTTTATGACTATTTTACAGCCATTTTACAGCCCCAAAGTTCTGGTCCTCATTGATTTCAATGGGATTCGGGTAAAGTTCAGGTACCCGAACCAAACTTTGAAACAAAGTTTGTCCAAACGTGCAAAACCCGAACATCCATGGGTTTCCTTATGCCTATTAAGGATGCAATGAACTAAATCAAGCAGACAAATATTAAGCATAATGGAAATGCATAGTAAACAGGATGCACCAATCCCCTACAACGAACTGCACAGGCCCTGAACAGGACAATATAGGAAGACCAAAAGTGCTATTTGATCACTTTTTATTAATTTTTTTCAGTTGCCTATTTTTTCCCCAATTACACCAATCACCTTTACGTTTTAATAATATGTTTTTTTCCATGCATGGCATTGTGTATAATGTATATTTTGATGTGTGTATAATGTATATTTAATTTGCTTTTATTCAGGAAAAAGGGGGTGATTTTTATTATTATTTAATCGTTAAATTGCCACTTGTATTTATTAATTGAATTAAATCCATTGGCAAATAGAAGATTTAGTATTTTGCAATGTACTGATGCCACCTGCAGGCTTACATTGGAATATACTTGTGAAAGTCATCGGAGAATTGCAGGCTCCCACCTTAGACAGATAATGAATGGCTCCTCCAATCGCCGCATGGGGGAGCCATTGTAAGTCCAGAAGTGCAGTGCTTCTGGGTTTTGCATTTTCAGATTCCTGGTCACATTTGACTACAGCATAAGAAGGGTCAAATACCTATAATCAGCGTACTCGCCGTTCGCAGACATTAGCCCAGTGTGTTTGTTGTAAAAAAAAAAAAGTCAGGAACCTGGCAGCTTTGGCGACTGCAGCACTTGGAAGCTGGTGCCATTTTTGTCCTTATACATGTATGGCAAATGTCCAAAAAAAGGATAATAGTAAAAAAATAAATAAATAAATTACAGAAAACATAGCACAGTGTGCTGTCCGCATCTTTTGCGGCCCCATGGGTCCGGATCTGAGCTTCAAAATAAGTGACTCAGAGTCCGCAAAAAGAACTGTCGTGTGAATGTAGCCTGAGTCAGGGATAGCTGCAGCAGGAGGGACAGATAGTGTAGGGATAGGAATTATTTGTTAGGCAAGGTTCAGTTTCACTTTCACAGACCCAAAATACCTTTTAACCTCTTCAGGACCCTGCCATTAAAATGCTTTTACTTATCCAGGCTATTCTGAGATTGTTTTCTTGTTACATATTATACTTCATGACAATGCTAAATTTGAGTCAAAATATTTCATTTTTATTTATGAAAAGATATCGAATTTACCAAACATTTAGAAAAATTTCCAAATTTCGAAAATTTCAATTTCTCTACTTTTAAAATACATAGTGATACCTCCACAAATAGTTATTACTTTACATTCCCCATATGTCTACTTCATGTTTGGTTAATTTTGAAAATGACATTTTATTTTTTTTTGGGACGTTAGAAGACTTATAAGTTACAAGTAAATCTTCAAATTTTTCAGAAAATCTCCAAAACCCACTTATTAAGGACCAGTTCAGGTCGGAAGTCATTTTGTGAGGCTTACGTAATAGAAACAACCCAAAAACCACCTAAAAATTTTAGAAACTACACCCCTCAAGGTATTCAAACATTGTTAACCCTTTAGGTGTTCCACAAGAATTAAGGGAAAATGTAGATGAAATTTCCGAATTTTGCTTTTGTTTGGGTAGATTTTCAATTTTTATCCATGTTTTCCATTAACAAAGCAAGGGTTAACTGCCAAACAAAACTCAATATTTATTATCCTGATTTGTTAGTTTACAGAAACACCCCATTTGTGATCATAAACTGCTGTACGGGCACACGGCAGGGCTCAGAAGGAAAGGAATGACATATGGTTTTTGGAAGGCAGATTTCACTGGGAAATTTTTAAGTTGTCATGTTACATTTGAAGTCCCCTGATGCACCCCTAGAGTAAAAACTCCAAAAAAGTGACCCCATTTAGGAAACTACAGGATAAGGTGGCAGTTTTGTAGGTACTACTTTAGGGTACATGATGTGATTTCTCTATATCAAACTTTTTGTGAGACAAGGTAACAAAAAAAAGATATTTTGGCAACGTTTTTATTTTTTACTATTTTACTATTTTTTTGGGGGGGTGATTTTCTTAGGTAGGGGCTCATTTTTTGCAGGATGAGATGATGGTTTGATTATTACTATTTTTGAGTGCATATGATCTTGGTATTGCACTTTTTGTGATATAAGGTGACAAAAATGGCTTTTTTTACACCGTTTGTATTTATTTATTTTTTATTGTGTTCACCTGAGGGGTTAGGTCATGTGAAATTTCTTTAGAGCAGGTTTTTACGGATGTGGTAGTACCTAACATGTATACTTTTTTATTTATTTAAGTTTAATACAATATCATTTTTGAAACAAAAAAAATCATGTTTTAGTGTCTCCATAGTCTGAGAGCTGTTTTTTGTTTTTTTGGGTGATTGTAGTGGCTCATTTTTTGCGGGATGAGGTGACGGTTAGATTGGTACAGTATTTGGGGGCATACTACTTATTGATTGCTTGGTGCTGCACTTTTAGTGATTTAAGGTGACAAACAAATGGCTTTTTTTAGACCCTTTTTTTTTTTATGGTGTTCACCTGAGGAGTTAGTTCATGTGAGATTTCTATAGAGCAGATTGTTATGGACATGATGATAACTAACATTTTTAATTTTTTTTTATTTATTTAAGTTTTACACAACAATATCATTTCTGAAACAAAAAAAAATGTTTTAGTGTCTCCATATTGTAAGATATATATATATATATATATATATATATATACATATTTTCAGGCCGCGCTGAAAGTGATTTACTTAGGTGACAAACAACACACCACCACAGAGCTATGGCAGGGTATAAGAGACCAGGCTAAGCTGTGGCTCTAACCACTCAACCTATAGCCAGGCACGGTTGTGTCTGATAACGGCATCAACATGGTGGTGGCTTTGGAGCTTGGCAAGCTCACACACATACCATGCCTGGCCCATGTGTTCAACTTAGTGGTTCAGCGGTTTGTCAAAACCTTCCCCAATTTGCCTGATCTACTGCCTAAGGTGTGCCGCGTGTGTGCCCATTTCTAAAAGTCATCTACAGTTTCCGCCAGTCTGGGAACGCTGCAGCAATGCTTGCAATTGCCAGCTCACTGATAGTTGTGTGACCTGAGCATGCACTGGAACTCCACCTTCGAAATGTTGGGCAAGCTTTGTGAGCAGTAGAGGGCAGTAGTGGAATACCAGCTGCAACACGGTCGGTGCCTTTCTAGTCATCTTCCGCTCTTCACAAGTGATGAGTGGGCATTGATGTCTGACCTCTGTGAGGTGTTACGCAACTTTGATGAATCTACACAGATAGTGGCGATAATGCCATTATCAGTGTAACCATCCCACTTCTGTGTCTATTAAAAAGCTTGCTGCTCACAATAAAGGCCGATCCTCTGCGTGTGGAAGAGGTGGAAATGGGGGAAGACCCTAAACAGGGTGATAGCCAGACCACTCTCTACTCAGCGTGAATTGGATGATGAGGAGGAGGAGCAGGAGACAGTTGCTTCCGCTACAGAGGGTAGTACCCATAGCAGGTTTATTCCATCTCTTCAGCATGGATGAGCAGAACAGGAGGAAGAGGATGAGGAGGATATTGAAATACACCCTCCTGGTGAGTACAGCTAAGCCTTATCTGTTGGGACTCTGGCACATATGGATGATTCATGCTATGCTGCCTTTCCCGTGACCCTCGAGTTATACGTATTTTGGCCAACACCGATTACTGTTTGTTCATCCTTCCCAACCCCCGCTACAAAAAAGACTTCTCATCTCCCGTTCCTGTGGTAGAGAGGACAAGTAAAATGGTGCAATACCAGAAGGTCTTTGTGGAAAAATTGCTCCACAAATTTCCATCTGACAACGCTGGCGGCAGAGCATGTAGCTCCTTGGCCACCCGAGGAGGGGAGACGAGGGGAACACACAGCAGTTACAACAGAGGCAGGGCGACACTCCCCAAGGCCTTGGACAGTTTTATGACACCCCGCCAAACCAGATGGATCCGTTATGCAGGCCCATAGACTTCTATTATGACTGATCAAAACGGAATGCCTCTTAAAGGTGTCCATTTTGACTTCTGTCCTATGGATTCCGTTATTTTCCGTTATAACGGAATCCCTAACGGTGATGTGAACGAGCCCTTACTCTCTTGGTGGCCTAAAGTAGTATGTGGATTCATTTCTGTTTCCCTTTTAGTAGGAAAAAAATATTATGTTTAGGTTCCCTTCATTACTTCTACTGTTCAGATCAATGCAGAAAGATGTGCTGCTGTCTGTCTCACTGGTCTCAATTGCCTTAAAGGGAACCCTTCATCTCCGAAACCCCCCCTGAACAACAGTAAGCGGTGTATAGTGTAAGTGATGCTGAATCCGATTATGAAAGTTTTATCTTCATACTCACTTCCATTCTGACGCTGTGCTCCCACAAACTTGCAGTAAAATGCACTCACTGGACTCTTCTTTGAGTCCTCTCCATTATGTGAGTGAGCACCGGAGTCCACTGAGTGCATTTTACTGCAGGTTTGTGGGAGCACAGCGTCAGAATGCAAGGGAGTACGAAGATAAAACTTACATATTCGGATTCAGCATCACTTACACTATACAACGCTTACTCTAGTTCGGGGGTGTTTCGGAGATGACAGGTTCCCTTTAAGCTCTTGGTAGTATATATATATATATCCCATCAATTAAAAAAAAAAGCTCAACAATTACAATACCTACAATTTTTTATTTGTTAGTTAACCACATCAAAGTTTTTTGAATTGTCTCCTTTTCAGCTTTTCTAATGTCTTTGTTTCTCAGACTGTATATTAAAGGATTAATCAAAGGAGTAAACACAGTATATAGCAGTGATAGAATTTTGCTCATGGAATCTGATATGCCATGTGTTGGGACAATATAAACACTGAAGATAGTCCAGTAGAATATGGAAATCACAATGAGGTGGGAGCTACAGGTGGAGAAGGCTTTCTGTCTACCAGTATTGGATGGGATCTTCAAAACTGTTAAAACAATACAAGTATATGACACTATAATGATTGTGGTCGGGATTAATACAAATGGAATTCCCATAACATAAATCTCCAAGTGAATAACAAAGGTGTCTGAACAGGAAAGTTCTAGTAAGGGGACAATGTCACAGAATAAATGGTCAATGATGTTTGGTCCACAAAAATATAGATTTGGAGTTTTTATTGTGTGAATTAAAATGCTAGAAAATGAAAACAACCAAGAGATGATGACTAACATCACACAATGTCTACTTGTCATGATGGTGGAATACCGAAGTGGATTACAGATGGCCACATATCTGTCATAAGACATCAAAGCGAGAAGAAAGCACTCAAATGCTTCAGAGGCACATAAAAAACAAAACTGAGTGACACATTCAGTAAGCGTAATAGTTCCACCATTATTCAGTAGGATGTGGAGCATATTGGGGACAATATCTGAGATCACCAGTATGTCACTGATGGACAGTTGTGAGATGAATAAGTACATTGGAGTGTGGAGGTTCTTGCTGATGGACACCAGGGTGATGATCAGGAGATTCCCAAATATTGTCCCACAGTAAACCACAAGGAAAAAATAGAACAGAGATATTCTTAAACACTGACTGATCTGAAATCCTACAAGGAAAAACTCTGTGACCACAGTCCGATTGTTCTCCTACATAGAGAACAAATAGTACAGTTATGATTAGAGATGAAACAACCAATTCTTTAGAATTGAGGATGAGTGAACCTGTTTAGACCAAACTGGGTTCGGCCTAAACTTTGTTATTTTTTGGCCTCTTTTTTAAAATCGTTCAGGTCTATTTCGGACTTATCCACTAAAATGTCACGTAGCGCCATTTTAGTGCACATGTCAGTGGGAAAAAAAACACTAAGGAGGAAGCAAAAGGTTTCTCTCATCACCCTGAGAGGAAGCGGGAAGGAGTCAGGGAGAGTGAAAAGTTAATCAAGCTTGGATTCTACTGCCAGGGACAGTGAAGGGAAAGACGAGAATTACAAAGAAGAAGAAAAAAGAAAAAAAAGTGTGCAACATATTTTCTTCCATCAATCTAGAATATCATATAGAATACTGGTGAGAACTCTGTATTAGGTCATTTCACATATTTGATTTAATTTATTTTTTTGTTTGTTGAAAAACTATACATCAGTGATTGAGAGCAGCCTAATAAGCAGTTTCATATGATGGAGGAAGAGGAGGAAGACGATAAGAAGAGGAATGGGTTCATGATAACACAGTGTATTCAATAAACCCTAAAAGCCAGATTTAAGGTTCCTTCATGTTAAGCCGTGCCCTCAACCTTCGCCTCTGCGTTCACCATCAGCAGCACGGCCACTTCCCCGCCCCTTAGTGCCCATCCCTTGCGCATATTGTATAATATATATGCAACTTGGTCACAACTACAGTACTGCAGATTTTTATTAACTGTATGATCAGAAAAATTGAAACGAATGTCCAATATTCTGAATGCATAAACGTTATAGAGCAGCCGCAAATGAGGAACTGAGTCCTAAATAAGTGGTGTTAAATGTAACAACGGATGTCAGCTACCTAGACTTTTGAACGGTTATAATACGCTGTGCACCTAGTGTTACTGACAGGGCACACTTGGGTTCTTTTTTTTTGCCACCCAAAAAAAAAAAATGCAGAAGGATTTAACAATGGACTTTTGTGTCTTTTGAACATTGATACTCACCCTGCCTATAGAAATTCTATCCCTACACAAGTCCCTCCTTGTGCAAATGTTATACAGCAAGACGCAAAAGAAGTACTGCGGGCTTAACAGCAGAAATTATAGCAAAGCAGGTATATAGTATACAGAGAGTGTCCTACAGCATGCAGCAGCAGCACATGTGGCATTAATGGCAGGCCACCTAGTGCTATTTTCTGGCCAGATTCTGGCCAAGTTGCTGGTACTACAGTCCCCCTTTTCCAAATGATAGGTTGTGCATACCCAAGGTCGAGAGTCCCAGCCTTCTCCAAAAAGACTACATACATATGTTGAGTAGAAAGTGAGCCAGTCCTTGAGCTTGTCAGTGTTTGGTGCAATTCATGGCAGCGCTGACGTTATAATTAGGGTCAAGGACAATATCTGTCCTTTAAGGCCCACTGAGTAAATGTAGTTCCTGCCCAGGCACACCAGCAACTTGGACAGGTGATGGCAATGCCACCTCCACATTCTCAAACTGTTATTCATGCGCCAATGTCCTCCTCTGCCTCCCTATCCGCAACTTTGTCCTCAGCCTCCACTGTAGGAACAGTTCTGAGTGGTCCTCCAGCATACTACCTATGCAGATCACGGTGGTGTTGCGCTGTTCTACACACCAGGGAGGAACTGCTCCACGTCCTTCAAGAAATTGAATCCTGGCTGACTCCCTACCAGCTGAAAATCAGAATCATGGTGACTGATAACGGGAGGAATATTCTGTTGGCACTGAATCAAGAAGGACTGACCCTCTGGTTTTAGAGCGGTTCCTGAAGTCTTCCACCCAAGTGCAAGACACCTTGAAAATGGCCTGGAAACTGAATGCAATTCAACCACTCTTACACTGCAAAACAAACCTTACCTGAGCTGCAAAGGCATAATAGTGTTCCCCAACATCACCTGATATGCAATGTTTCCACTCTTTTGAACTGCACCCTCCAAATGGCCAGAAACGATTTCTTGATGATGCAGGCAGACAGGAGCACTCCCCTGTAACTACGATGTTAGTCAGTGACAGCTCGTGCGTAACACCTGCTATTCGATCAGGCCCTTTGAGGAAGCCATTTTATTTGTAAGTCTCCAGTACTACGAGATTAATGATATAATTCCACTTCTCCACATACTGGAGCAGATTCTGATAAATCTGGCTGGCAGGGGACAAGAGTCATGCCGTTTACATCTCACAGCCACATGAGCCCTGTAGGGGCTGAACTGGTGGAGGAGGATGAGGATGAGGATGAGGAAGAGGACATTTACGCATAAGCAATGTATACAGAAGTAGGTAATTTATCTGCACAAGTGACTGGAGATGAGCAGGAGGAGCTTGAATAGCTGGACAGCAGTGAAGATAGAGGCAGGGATTTCCTCTGATTCCCTTGTGCAAATGGCCAGATGCATGCTGAGTTGTTTGCACAATGAGAGCCATATTATCACCATTCGGCAGAGGGATGACTACTAGCTCTCCACCATATTATACCTTGCTACCTTGCTAAACCAGCTAAAAGGGAGAATAAACTACTATCGAGACCTCCTATGTAGTCAGTTGGTCGCTATCTATGTTTGCCATTGCCCATCCTCATGAAGAACTGACTGGAGGGTCCGTCTGTGCTCACACTCCACTGCCATGACTGAAGCAAGGGGGGAGGAGTCAGGGGGCTGCTCCAGCTCCATTAGCAGTAACTTGTGTCTCCAGTCTCTGATGAAGGTAAACCCAAAAACCAGTGTTTTTAGATTCACAACAAGACACTTTTTCTTCTGAGAATCAAAACTTATGCATGTCGTATGGCCAGGCATTCTGACCCTGTCAAGGAAAAAAATGTTTTAATCATATAACACTGTGTGTGTCTAAACATCATCTGCCCCTGATAAGGAACAATATTTGGAAGCTTTGGAATATCAAAAAGCATATCACATGTGCTGGGGCGATGTGATTTTAAAGACGCTGTATGTTAACGTTGTCAAACATGTGTTTACTCATAGCTTAAACTGAAAATTAAGTGGAAGTGAGACCCCTAGTGACCATGATTTTATACATTTTTTCAAGTGGATGCTTTTCTAAATACACCACTCTCTATTAAATGAATTGACTCTTTTTAAAGTGTCACTGAGCTTTCACATAATGTTTGAAATGTTTCTGTTAGTGAAATAGCATAGCATAGGTGATTGGATGGGGTGTGAGTGCTTAGCACACTCTCCTCTCCCTCTGCTGGTGGTCTCAGCACTTAGACCTCCACCAATCATCACCTTTGACATCGTATGTTGCTACATATCAAAGGTTTTGTGAAAGCTTATTTACATTTTATAATTAGTTGGTTGTTAATTGTCTATGGGTAGTTTGACATCTAAGGCAGCAGAGAACAGACTGCCAGAATTCTCTGGATCTTCACTACAGGATGCAACCGGAATGCACACCGGCCTTGTTAGCTGTCAAGGGGCCTGCCAGAGATCAAGTAAAAACGCCAAGAAACGGCCGGACAGAAACCGCTGCACACTGTTTTTTGTGTCCGGGCGACTCCCATCATTTCATGCCAGAACTAACGGCCGGATCACAACGTTGCAGATTTGAAAGTAGCCTAAGGCCTTATTCTCATGTCAGTGTTTTGATCACAAATCAGTAATTGATATAGGTAAGATATAAAAGAAAGATCTGCATCTGTTCTGTGTTTAGACCGGCACTTGTTTTTTCTGCTCACAATCACTGATGGAAATCACTGACCGAACACTGATCTTTGAATTAGGCTTAAGCCATAATGCTCCTTTCTAACAGCTATGTCTTAATTACACAATAAGGACAGATTTGTCTGTATTTCAAATGATTACAGTTCAGAGGTTTTGAGAAGAATATTAAGCACACTCCATGGTGTATTACATTTGCTAACAATACTTACATCAGGTATTTTTTTGATCTTGATATCCATTTCAAAAAGCATTTCTTATCTGTCCTCATTCTTTTGTTAAAAATATATCCCAGAGGTAATAGCACAGCACCACAGTAATTGTTATACAGCCATCAGACCCTGACTATGAACCGTAATGAGATTAAGTCTGATATTTATACACTAAATGAAAGGCCTAGTGCAGGTAAAACAAGTCTACATGGAATTTTTGCCGGGGTCTCATGAGTCCTATTTAAGCACATTTAAAGGAAATGTGTCATGAGAAAAAGACCTGTTGTTTAAATCATGTTTTCATGTTTAATATATTTTTAAATAATTTTGATGATGTTAGTTTTAATTTTCCTTTAGAATATATATATATATATATATATATATATATATATATATATATATATAAAAATTCTGAGTTTTCACACTGGCCACTAAACTGAATAATAGGTACCGCTTCTTGGTCTGTACTAGAGATGAGCAAAAGAGTTGAAATTTTTTTTTGGCCTGGTTCGCTGAATTTTTAAAAAAAAGTTTGGCTCAGACCCTAATAGGTTTGGTCTGAAGCAAAGTTGATTCAATTGTCCTGCTTCCCCACCCCCCACCTCAGCAGCCATGGTAGTGGTACGTGAGTGCAGAGGGCCCCCCCCAGCCAACTAACTACAAAGGATGTCTCAATAATAGTTCAGTTTGTCCTCCCTTTCACCGGATGGAAAAAAGGCCCCAGTTTTGGTCCGGTAGCAAGGGTCTAACAGGGTGGAAAACCAGTAGTCATCTCTCTGCCGAATGGTGACAATTTGGCTATCACTACACAAGCAACTGATCATGCATCAGGCCTTTTGTGAAAGTGATTCAGAAGGACTCTCTGTCACCACTGCATACTACCACGGTGTGTCTGCCTTGTCTCTGTTCCCCTGGCCAGACAAATTTAGCAGCATCTGTTCCAGGACATGAAGCAGTGAAATGATGTTGTGCATCCCAAAGTCCTGGCGACTGACAAATAAAGTGGTCTCCTCGAAGGGCCTGAGCAAACGGCAGGTGTCATTAGCTGCCACTGGCTAACATCAAAGTTACACAGGAGAGTATATCTGTCCGCCTGTATCATCAAGAAATAGTTTATGGCCTTTCTCTGTTCATATAGTCCAACGTTTGGAGGTTGGAGTTCCAATAGGTGAAAACGTCACATAACATCCAATGTTGGGGATCGCCATTCTGCCTTTGCAACCCAAGGAGGGTGTGCTTTGCAGTGTAAGAGTGCTTGAAGTGCATGCACAGTTTCCTGGCCATTTTCAGGATATCGATATGGGTGGATGACTTCAGGAACCTCTTTACAATCAGATTAAACACATCCGCCATGCAGGGTGCATGGTTCAGTTCTCCTTGGTGCAGCACCAACACCACTACCTCTACTACTTCTACTACTCATAGACAGCCTTGTATGTTTCATGTTATGCTGATTCTGCTGCCAATACTATTGCAGTTGAATGCCACTATGGGGGTCATTTACGAACAGATATATGCCACTTTTTGGCATATGTCTGTGGCAGATTGTGGCACAAAGGTTTTGTGCCCAAGTTTAAAGCCCCTTTCACACAACGCATCTACAGGGCTGGACTCGGCACTGACAGGGATCGCATAGCATTATATGTGATCCCTGTCAGTGCCGGAGTCCAGCCCTGTAGATGCGTTGGGGGAGACATGCGAGTCTCCTGCTCGTGTGAAAGGGGCTTAAGACTTTTTTCCCTTTTCTGCCACCCACACTGGGTCTAAAAAAAGGGTGTGGTGTGGGTGGAGAAAAGGGCGAGCTGGCAGGTGGGAGTTCAGGTGCAGAAAATGGTGTAAATCTACTCCATCAAGGAAGCTGACATACGGTAGATTTAAACAACTGTAAAGTCCATCTAAGTAAAGTAAAAATAACTTAGGCAGATGAACCGCCAGTGCAGAAGGGATGAAGACCAATGTCTAAATCACTGGTCTTTAGAAATGTCCCCCTATCCATACTTTACCATTTCCACCTCCACTGCTGCTTCTTCAATTAAAAGTGACATTTTTTTTAGACTTGTTCATAATGAGACACTTTTTTTTCCTAACAATGAAGACTTGATTGTGTCTAGAGATGAGCGAATCTTCCAAGATTCGCTTTAGAGAATATTCACCGAATTTTTAAAAAGATTTGCCTTGGATAAGATTAGATTTGGTTCAAGTTGCGTAAAAAAAAATTGTGTTCTGCGAATATTTCCGCAAAAACGTACGCATGAGTGTACAAAGTACGAAGCTTTAGCGTATTATTGTCTAAGCCCACAAAACTAATGAACATGCAGCAAAAATACTCTACTTAAATGAATACCTATGCATTAGCGTACAAATTATAAGATGTGTAGCATTAGTGTAATAAGATTTAAGAAGAATCTTCCGAAGCGAATCTGAAAAGGTTCAGATTTGCTTTGGTGTAAAAAAAAAAACCAAGATCCATATCAAATCTACAAAGCGTCGAATAGATTCGCTCATCTCTAATTGTGTCATTTGGGCTGCATTCTGACCCTGTCAAGGTATAATTTTTGCAGGCAGTGTAGTTGGTGCAGTACCATTGTAGTCGTACCTTGTACTCTCAAATGGCAGAGAACACAGGTCACTTCTTTGCGATTTTCACTGAGCAGCCAGATTCACTCCATGGGGGGATACCTGAAGAAGCTGTTACGGGCGGGGACAGTTCATGTCTTTCAAGGATGTCAATATTTTATGTTAGTGAAGAGGCAGTAGCCCAGCAGCATGACAGGGTCCTTTTAACCCATTGCCCATGGACTGGATCCTACTGCAGACATTTATCCCCCTCCTCCACTTCCTCCTCTATGGACATGTTCCTGTCATCAGCGTAGCTCCCACTTCCCCACATACCTTTCACTTGTCAAGTCACGCGTTGACATTCAGTGTTGGAGTTGATCGGCATGGGCGAGAGTAGCAACACAGGTGAGCAGTTTCTAAAATACATCAAGCAGAAAACATCCTACCCCACCAACTGTAACCAGGCAAGGTGGTGAGGAACAATGGGCACAACATCCTGGCCACTCTGAACCTGGGGCGAAATAACACATGCTCCTTGCACGACCTTTTTAGCTTGTAGTGGCAATGTCCAGGAGACTGTCCCTCTTTCAGACATTTTTACATGGTGAGAAATGCTCTCCTGGACTTGCAGCATCAAAATGAACTACTGCTACAGGACGTAATTTGCAACATCTAGACATGCTTGAGCGTCTGTACGAGCAGCTGAAAGCCTTGAATATTTTTTTTCATGCACCAGACCTCCTCAGCAGGGAGCATGTGTTGTTTCCAGGTCGGGGAGTGGCAGCTCATACCATTCATACTGCAGTTGTCTATCATTCCCCTTATATGTATTTTTGAAGAGATGTAATGCAATTATGCAATGGCTGGCAATGGAAAAGAAAAAAACAACAACAACAACAAAAACATCTAATGCATCTTGCTGTAGATCCTGTAGTTGGATCTTGACACTTAATCATCTCAGTGGAGGGTGGAGTAGGAAAGAATTGTTTTTTGGACACCCTGGCCAGAATTGTGACCAGTAGGTTCACTTACTTACACAATGACAGGGGTATTGTTGACATCAAACAGTCTGATGACTGGATAGCCATTCTTTTAGACCCTCAATATCAAAGCAAATTCGGGGGATTTTATCCTCTTGCCAAAAAGAAGGATAAATTATGTTAACCAGTTCACACTATGTACACAGCTTGCCACAGCTTTTAGTGGACAGACAGCAGCATGTCTGAAAGTGTGGCCACTCTCTGAGGTCACCCCCTCCCACCACAAGCCACAGCAATAGCAGCAGCAGTAGCCTTTTCAGTCTCTTCAACATGATGGAGCAGTTTTTTTCATGCGCCAAGCCTGACTTAGGCCAGTCAGTAAGCTGACAGCTCCCGCCTCAATGCCCCTGTTCAGGCCTACCTAAACTCTGGCCAGTCTCTGTTGCATATCCTTTTTCCTGAGCCCCTATATTTCTGGTCAGGTAAATTGCAACAGTGGCCCAGCATGCTCTCTTTCTTCTTTCTTGTCCAGCTTGTGTGTGTCCAAAACATTACTTTTGTCAAAAATGAATCAAGCTTGGATTGGGGATCAGTTTTCTGTTGTGTCAGACAAAACGGATCTGTCCCCATTGACTTACATTGTGAGTCATGATGGATCCGTTTGGATCAGTTTCCATCAAGCGGACACCAAAATGCTGCAGGCAGCGTTTTAGTGTCCGCTTCCAAAACGGAATGAAGACTGAACTGAAGCAAACTGATGCATTCTGAACGGATCATTTTCCATTCAGAATGCATTAGGACAAAACTGATCAGTTTAGGACTGTTTGTGAGAGGCTGTGACGGATCTCACATACGGATCCTGCAAATGCAAGTGTGAAAGTATCCTTAGGTGGAATACTTCAGCCATACACTAAGATGGTGATATCAGGTTTAGGTAGGTCAGTAGTGTTGAAAGAGTATGCTCGGCCAAACTCGCTGTTTGGCCGAGCATGCCTACGCTCGGGTCCACTATGCTCGAGTCTCTTCCCCGCACGAAGCAAATAAACGTGCGAGAGAATAGGGGTAGTCACTGTAATGTTGATTTGTACGCTAATGTTACACATTGTACACTAATGCGTACAAATTCAGTTAATTAGCATACTTTTACGAGTGAAAGAAGGAAAAGAGAAGAAGTTGCGATTCTGACCTTTTTCTATTAACCAGACACCCTCCCCTTTTCCGAGCCGGGGGTGCCTGCTTTAGTCCCATTGACTAACATTATGCTCGGGTGCTTGGCCAGAGCACAGAGGTACTCGCTCAACACTAAGTACTTGTACCCTTATGGAGTGAAGAAAAATGGTTGTTAGATCCATTACATTTATTGCAGGACACCTTGATAACAAGGCCCTTAGACAACTTCTACCCTCATGACAGTCCCAGAACTCAGGAGAGCAGTGGATGAGCTGTCTGTCCAATCAAAGATCCACCCCTAGATAAAGTATGGCCCTACACATTTTTTTAACTATATACATAAGTATGTAATTTTACTTCTTTTCTGCAATACATACAGTATCCAGGAAAGACAGCAGATATGAAGTGTGCATCTGACAGAGACCATACTGGAAAGTATTGTACTATCCCAGGTACTATAAAAGACATACTGTGTGCCCCTCTCTTAAATCTTTTAAGGTCTCAAATTTATTTTTACTATTCCTTTATTAAAAATTATTTTATCGTAGTCCTTGTTTCAATTGTATTTTTTTTTAGCACAGTATATTAGTGACATGAAGTAGTTTACCTATACATACAAATATCTCTCCCATGGTTTATTAAACCAAGGATTGTGACATTGACAAGAGGACATCCTCTACAGCTAAAGGAAAGGAGGTTTCTCCATAAACATAGAAGAGGAATCTTTACAAGAAGAGAAAAGTAAACACGGTAAGAGCACAATGTGTAGAACTGCAGGAATCAGTGTTCTGAGGGCTGGAAAAATGGAGGCTCACCTTATAGCTTTGTGCATTTAAAGGTGCTCCTTGGGGCCACAGTTCCAGTGTCGCAGGTCACAGATCAGGGCCTGTTGTGGTGATGCAGCAATACTTGATTTTACTCATAGAAGAATGCATCGCTGTCCGATGCAGGGAGAGATCAGTCAAAAGAAGTTAAGTATTCATGGATATTCCTTATTGTAGGAACATTCTTCAGGTTCAGAAATGTTCTCTTGGAAAGGTAAGGTGTAGAGATTTAAAAGCTTAACAGTAAAAAAAAAACAAAAAAACATCTGACAGGAGGAGTGGGAGGATCGCAGCTTCCTTAGAGTATGATAAAAGCTTAAAAGAGTTAAAAGCTCTTCTTTAAACAAATCATAGGCAAAGTAATACAAGTAAAGTTCATTACAAAGAATATAAATTAAAAAATAATATCTCAAAAATATCATTAGTGATGAGTACCTAGCATGTAAGTAGAAAGGATGTCACATGAATAAATACTGTTAGTTTACAGCATCATACAAGAAGTGAAACCACATTATAGTTTCATAGTTTATAAGGTCGAAAAAAGACATCTGTCCATCCAGTTCTTCCTGTTATCCTACAAGTTGATCCAGAGGAAGGTAAAAAAATATCCTGTGAGGTAGAAGCCAATTTTCCTCACTTTAGTGGAAAAAAATTCCTTCCCGACTCCAATCAGGCATCAGAATAACTCCCTGGATCAACAACCCATCTCTAGTAACTATAACCTGTAATATTATTACCTCCAGAAATACATCCAGGCCCCTCCTGAACTCTTATAGTGAACTTACCATCACCACCTCCTCAGGCAGCAGATTAGTTAAAAATGAGGAGCTAAAGAATAATTGGGGTCATTTATCACTTAAGGTTTTTTTTTGTTATTCGTTTTTTTTGGTATTGCAGTTTTAAGTCTTGCTTTGTTTTGTGGATCTGCACCAAATTTATGAATTGGTGCACCTTAATATTATATGTGGTGAGAGTTTAATGAAGATTACACTCGGTGTAAAAGTAGATAGGGGTTTGCCTGGTGTGAGATGCAACATTTGTTGGATACTTTAAAAAGTCACACACAGTCAATGAGCCATAATCCAGGTCTAATGTGGAGTTTTCATCTAGAAAATGGAACGCTTGCAGAATTGATGTAAAGACCAAAATGTTGCAAAAAAACAGCAAAAAGTTGGAAAAAAGACGATCTACAACTTTTCAGACCAGAAAAAAAACAGGCCTACCATGGTTCATAAATACTAAATTATGTAAAATCATTGCTAGCAAGAGAGTTAATAATCTGTACTGCAGAGGAAATTGTATCCTGTATTGTCCACGAATGAGCAGTATTAGCCTGAAAGATTAACATAGAGAATTACACCAGTAATAATGTATAGAAGTAAAATGTACAGGTGACAACTATACAAATAAATACATTGTAAAAAGCTAATAGGAAGTTCTTTATACTGAACCCAATATTCTGTCTTATATTATACAATTGTCTCTGTCACTTCATTGAGACTAATGGGACTGATGGCTCTCAGCTTGTAAATCCAAAAGAGGCGTGGTCTACATATTTTCAGCCATATTCGTACTCAGCAAGATAATTTACACAATTTGATTTACAGGTGAGAAATCTTGTAGTTGATGTGAATTCTGTAACTTTATGAGACATAATACAGCAGGAGAGACAACATGAAGCTCCACGTATGTAGCACATCTGTCGGTTTATGTCCAGCATACTTACATGCTGGGTATTCTTTGTAATTAAATTTAACCCCTTCAGGACTCTGCCATTTTTCACCTTAATAACCAGGCCATTTTTTTTTTTTTAATCTGTCATGTATCACTTTATGTGGTAATAACTTTAAAACACCTTTAATTATCCAGGCCATTCTGAGATTTTTTTCTCTTTACATATTATACTTCATGACTGATAAATTTAAATATAAATATTTCATTTTTCTTTATTTAAAAAAATAACCAAAAAAAATTGAAAAATTTGCACCTTTCAAAATGTCAATTTCTCTTCTTTTAAAATAGATAGTAATGTCTCCAAAAAATAGTTATTTCTTTAAATTTCCCATATGTCAAATTCATGTTTTGATCATTTTAAAAATTACATTTTATTTTTTTGGGGACGTTAGAAGGCTTAGAAGTTTAGAGGCACATCTTAACATTTTTAAGAACATTTCCAAAACCCACTTTTTAAGGACCAGTTCAGTTATGAAGTCACTTTGTGAGGCTTACCACACATAAATGCCCCCATTTTAGAAACTACACCCCTCAAGATATTCAAAACTGAATTTACAAATTATGTTAACCCTTTAGGTGTTTCACAAGAATTAAAGAAAATTGCAGATGAAATTTCAGAATTTTACATTATTGGCAGATTTTTTATTTTAAACCATTTTTTTGTAAAACAGCAAGGGCTAACAACCAAACAAAACTCAATATTTATTACCCTGATTCTGCAGTTCACAGAAACACTCCATTTGTGATTGTGAACCGCTGTATGGGCACAGAAGGCGAGGCATAGAAAAAAAGAAGCGAATAAAAGGTCTTCTTTAAACTATCATTCTCTAAGGGAGGTGTACTCCTCAGGCTCATCTGGTTTGTTGCTTGGTGCCTTTTTGAAGCTTTTAAAAATCTTTTCCAAGAAAACATTTATAAACCAGATAAAGGGGCCATTTTGGCCATGAAACATATTGTTCTTATGTTCCTACAATAAAGAATGTCCATGAATTCTTACTGTAAGAGCCGTGAGACTATGGAACTATGCCAGAGGTAACATACATAATAACATAGTTTATAAGACCGAAAAAAGAGATCTGTCCATCCAGTTCGGCCTGTTTTCCTACAAGTTGATCCAGAGGAAGGAAAAAAAAACCCTGTGAGGTAGAAGCCAATTTCCCCCACTTTAGAGGAAAAAATCCATTCCTGATTCCAATCAGGCATCAGAATAACTCCCTGGATCAACGACCCATCTCTAGTAACTATAACCTATAATATTGTTATCCTCCAGAAATACATCCAGGCCGCTTACTCTTACTGCTCTTACTGTAAAGAATCCTCTTCTATGTTTGTGTACAAACCTTCTTTCCTCCAGACGCAGAGGATGGCCCCTCGTCACAGTCCTGGGGATACAGATGATGATCTATGTACTGACCCCTGATATATTTATACATAGTTATTAGATCTCCCCTCAGTCGTCTTTTTTCTAAAGTGAATAACCCTAATTTTGATAATCTTTCTGGGTACTGTAGTCCACCCATTCCAGTTATTACTTTAGTTGCCCTCCTCTGAACCCTCTCCAGCTCTGCTATGTCTGCCTTGTTCACAGGAGCCCAGAACTGTACACAGTACTCCATGTGTGGTCTGACTAGTGATTTGTAAAGTGGCAGGACTATGTTCTCATCACGGGCATCTATGCCCCTTTTGATGCAACCCATTATCTTATTGACCTTGGCAGCAGCTGTCTGACACTGGTTTCTACAGCTTAGTTTGCTGTTCACTAAAATTCCTAGGTCCTTTTCCATGTCCGTGTTACCCAGTGTTTTACTATTTAGTATGTACTGGTGACTTGCATTATTCCTTCCCATATGCATAACCTTACATTTGTCAGTGTTAAATCTCATCTGCCACTCGTCTGCCCAAGCATTCAGTCTATCCAGATCCATCTGTAGCAGTGTACTGTCCTCTTCTGTGTTAATTACTTTAGACAGTTTAGTGTCATCTGCAAAAATATATATTTTAGTTTGCAAGCCTTCTACAAGATCATGCCATGCTGGTATGGAGTTATTTGCTTATTTTCATTGAGGTACTCCAAGATTACTCCAAGGTGGTAGTGATGGAGAACTCACTAAAAGAGTTCAAGAGTAACACAGTACAAGTTATAGTTACTAGAATATGTAGGAAGGGTTTGTTGAGTAAGTTATCCTAAATGCAAGATTTATAGTACGGAAGGAGTTTTTTCTCCTAAGATGAGGAAAATTGTCTTCTACTTCATAGGACTTTTTGTCCTCCCCTTGAACAGCTTGGTAGGGTAACAAGCTGAACTGGTTGAAATCATGTATTTTTTCAACCTTACAGACTGTGTTACTATTCACCTATTTATCTGATTTCTAAGGATTCCTTATTCTGATTTTTTTGCCAAAAAATATACATAACATTGCAATAAATTCTTGTTTTCTGCATGTATTTTTCCATAAGTGTTACACATTTTAGCCCATAATTTTGAAAAACTCAACATACAATACCTATGAAGGCCCTCTTATTGTTCATTCACCAGATCATGCTCTTTAGAAGTGTTTCCTGTGCGGCTTTTCTAATATCTTTATTTCTCAGGCTGTATATTATAGGGTTCACCAACGGAGTGAACACTGTGTATAGCAGGGAGAGGATTTTACTGATGGAATGTGTTAAACCTTTTGTTGGTACAATATAAACGCTGAACAGAGTCCAGTAGAATATGGAGACCACAATGAGGTGGGAGCTACAGGTGGAGAAGGCTTTCTGTCTACCAGTACTGGATGGGATCCTTAAGACTGATAAAATTATATAAGTATAAGACACTATAATGACTGTGGTTGGGATAAATACAAATAGAATACCCATAGCAAAAATCACCAAGCGTATATTAAAGGTGTCTGAACAGGCAAGATTTAGAAAGGGGACAATGTCACAGAAAAAATGGTCAATAACATGTGGCCCACAAAACTCTAACATTGATATTGGTATGTCATCTGTCAAAGTAACAGAAAAACTGACCGACCAACACATGATGGCCAATTTAATACAATGGATCCTTGTCATTATAGAAGCATAACGTAGAGGATTACAGATGGCCACATATCTGTCATAAGACATCACAGCGAGAAGAAAACACTCAAATGCTTCAGAGGCACAGAAGATATACAACTGAGTGATACAGTCATTAAAAGTGATGGTTGCCCCATTATTCAGTAGGATGTGGAGCATCTTGGGGACAATATCTGTGATCACCAAGATGTCACTGATGGACAGTTGTGAGATGAAGAAGTACATTGGAGTGTGGAGGTTCTTGCTGGTGGACACCAGGGTGATGATCAGGAGGTTCCCACATATTGTCCCACAGTAAACCAGAAGGAAAAGACAGAAGAGAAAAGTTCTTAAACCATGGCTGATCTGAAATCCTAAAAGGAAAAACTCTTTGACCACAGTCCGATTGCTCTCCTGCATACAGAACGCATAGTAATCATGTTACAATAATCTAAAAGCACAATAGATGAATGGCTACAAACTCATATTTTAGAAATTGGCCATATGGGAAGCATGTAGGCAACTTTGTCAAAAGTTTTATTTGCCAGTGGGGGTATTGACCAGGGGACTTATATGCAAGGTGATGTCAGAGACCCAAACCTTTGTTCTAGACCTAAAAGTGTCAGGGTATTCTGCTGAACACACCACAATACTATCCAATAACATATACCTTTATCTAATTTAACTTTACCCAATAACATAAACTGTACCTTTTTAAAATGAGAGAAACTGAAAAAAAATTTAAGCAGACTCCATGGTGTATTATCACATACAGGTTTACTATCAGTACTTACGTCTGGTATTTTTTTGAACGTGATATTCATTCCAAAATGTATTTTATTATGAATCTTAACTCCTTTATTAAAAACACCTCCCAGAGGTAACAGACAGCATGGCAGCTGTGTTATAGAGGCATCAGATGTGTGAATATGAACTGTGATGAAAGGCCTGTTATTAATACACAAAATAAAGGTGCAGCTAAGGCGAGTCTATGGAGATTTTTAATTTTTTTTTTCCCATGTGTCCCATTTGTTTAAGTCAATTGTAGAAAATAAATATTAAACTGTAATTAACAGCTTTTGAAATACCTTAAGCAAATATATATATATATATTATTTTTCAAATAGTGTAAATTAAAGCTGTGATTTGGAGAGTTTAAGTGACTCTGAATGTTGTTTGAGTTTTTTAGTTAATTAATTTTCTTTAGTTTTAAAGGTAACCTTTTTAAATGTAATTTTGTATTATGTTCTTTCTTTTGTTCTTTTTGCTTTCCATACGACAGGATGGTGGCTTAGTGGCCATCATTGTGGCCTTATAGCTATCAGATCCTGGGTTGCTACATGTTGGTAGGCAGCAACATCATGGAGGCAGCAGCAGACTTACAGAATATGATGGTAGGTAGGCAGGCAACATGATGGTAAGCAGATAGACTATAATAGTGACAAAATCCCTTTCAGAAATGACACTGGAAGCTGGGCAAGAAAGAATAAATAGAGCGGCTGTACCACAGTTCCAGTATGCCTGCCCAGAAATCCATGGAGTCAGGGAGCAGGGTATGTGCCAGAGACAGGCCAGAATGTACGGTAAGTAGGCCTGAACCTGGGCTTTGAGGTCTTGGCTTGCTGTTTGTCTTCAGTATGGCATGGTACATGAAAAATCTGCTTCATCATCTTCAGGAGACTGAATTGGCTGCTCCTATCTACTGAAAGCTTTGGCAAGCTATAAACACAGCGTTACCTGATTATAATCTACTTTGTCCTCCCTTTCAGGGAGAGTCATTCTTATTCCTCCCTAGAGCTTTTCTCCGCATACACGTGAAGTAAAATACAACAAAGCACAGTTTTACTGGATTTGTCCGTAACAAGAACAAGAGGTTCGGCTTTAGATATCAGATACAATTTTGAAAAAATTGTAACAAGCCTGTTTTTTTGGGTTTTTTTTTTTACAGCTTTTGATACGGTTCCCCATAAAGAGTTGATAGAGAAGTTATAAAAAATTGGACTTAACCCCTGGATAGTTCAGTGGATCTGCAGTTGGCTGAAGGACAGATACCAGAGGGTTGTTGTTAATGGAGTGTATTCTGAGCAGAGGCTGGTTACAAGTGGGGTGCCACAAGGATCTGTTCTGGGTCCTGCTCTGTTTAACATGTTTGTAATTGACATAAGGGACGGCTAGGTAGGGAAGGGTTGCTTGTTTGCTGATGACACAAAAGTGTGTAATAGGGTTGATGTTCCAGGAGGTGTCGGTAATATGGAGAATGATTTATCTTTATTAGATAAGTGGTCAAAACAATGGAAACTTCAGTTCAATGTTTCCAAATGTAAAATAATGCACTTGGGGAGAAGAAATCCTCTATCTGAGTATCGTATTGGCAGTTCTGTGCTAACAAAGACCTCAGAAGAGAAGGATTTGGGGGTAGTCATCTCTGACAGCCTCAAAATGAGTAAACAATGCAGTCAGGCGGTCGGGAAAGCAAATCGTATGCTTGGCTGCATAGCTAGAGGTATAACAAGCAGAAAGAGGGAGATTGTGATCCCACTGTATAGAGCTCTAGTGAGACCACATCTGGAATACTGTGTTCAATTCTGGAGACCTCACCTGCAAAAAGGGATATTGCTAAAATAGAAAGGGTCCAAAGAAGAGCTACAAAAATGGTGGAAGGTCTAAAGCATAGAACTTATCAAGAAAGACTCCGAGTTCTTAATATGTATAGTCTGGAGGAAAGAAGAGAAAGGAGGGACATGATTGAAACCTTTAAATATGTTAAAGGACTGAATAAAGTTCAGGAGGGAAGGGTTATTAATAAGAAACTGAACACAAGAACAAGGGGGCACAATCTGAGGTTAGTTGGGGGAAAAATCAAGAACAACATTAGAAAATATTATTTCACTGAAAGAGTAGTAGAAGCTTGGAACAAACTTCCAGCAGAGGTGGTTGATAAATCCACAGTAACTGAATTTAAACATGCCTGGGATAAACATGTATCTATCCTAAGATAACAATAAAAGGATAATAAAAGGGCAGACTAGATGGACCAGGTGGTCTTTTTCTGCCGTCAATCTTCTATGTTTCTATGTAAAGGGCACAGAAAAAGCTCAGCCCCATTCAGAATGGGGCTGAGCTACAATGCCACATAAAGCTGCTATACAATGTTTGGCAATGTGCTTAACAAGCTGCAAGAAGGCATGGTGCTCACAGGATCTCCAATGCCTACTCAAAGCAGCTGATCTGTGGGAGTCCTAGGTGTCAGATCAGAAACTGATGACTAGAGTTGAGTGAAGTTCTTGAAAATTCAGTTTGGCTGCTTTGCCAAATTTTACCAAAAAAGTGATTTGTGACAAATTACTTTATCAGGAAGAGCATTTCTTTGTAAGTAGTGGGTTAAGGGCAGAGAACAGCAGTTGTTCCACTTCCCATCATTGTACCCCTCAGATGCCGCGTTCATCGCTGATTGGAGCATTTGACGTTAATATTACTGTCTATAATATAAGAAATAAAATCATACTTATCTCATCCATTTGATCATGAAGAGCCCACCACCATCTTAATTGAAGATCCAGCATGAAATCTTCCGGGGCGTGTCCTACAGTGCAGTGCAAAATTCTGTCATGTGCTGCACACTAGCCAGAGTCTAGAAAATATACATTTTCTCTCTCATTCATATATCCTACAGTGCAGTGAAAAATTGTGTGGCGTGCGTTACACTAGCGGCAGTCTAGAGAATATGTTTTTTCTCTCAGATACATTTAATACAGTCCAGTGAAAAATTCTGTGGTGTGTGGTACACTATCCGCAGTCTAGAGAATACGTTTTTGGCCTCAGATATTAATTCAACAGTTTAGTGATTACACAAAATGTTGAACCCAAGGGCTAAGGGTCGAGGATGTGGGCGTCCAAGTGATGTAGGGGGACAGAGGCCGTGGTTCTGGTACAGTATCTACTGATGAGGGAGTAGTGGAACGCCGCAGAGTTTCGCTCCCTAGCTTTATCTCGCATCTTGCAAGGTCACGTGGTACACCACTATTGAAACCACAACAGTGCGAATAGGTGATGACGTGGATAGCGGATAATGTGTCCAGTAATTTATCCACCACCCACTCTTCCACACAGTCCACCCACTTTAGCCAAGGGAGTAGACCTTCTTCCCCATAGCCTGCCCCCCTCCCCCCATGTAAAATATGGATTCAGATCCGGCATACTCACAGGAAGTCTTTTCAGGACCCTACCCAGTGATACAAACCACTGCTAAACAGCAACCTGAGCAGTTGCTCTGTCCCGATGCCCAAAATTTTGAACATTCGCAGTCTGTGGGTGATGAGAGTGTGGACTTAGTGCAAGTAGTGCGTCAAGAGGTGTCGGATGATGATGAGACACGGTTGTCAGACATTGACGTTGTTGTCAGGGCAGTAAGTCCCAGTGGGCAGCAGAGTGAGGAATCGGAGGAAGAGCAGGTGGATGATGAGGTGACTGACCCGAGCGGTGTTGGCAAGCCTAGTCAAGACAGTGCTTCAGAGGGGGAGGAAAGTGCAGCACCATAACTGGTTGGAAGAGGCAGTGGGGTGGCCAGAGGGAGAAGCAGGGCCAGAGCAAGTAGATCAGCAACTGTTTCACGGAGTGAAGCTCCCGTGCTGAGGCCTAGATGTTTGCAAGTCTGGAGGTTCTTTAAAGAAAGTGAGGATTAGAGATGAGCGAGCACTAAAATGCTCGGGTGCTCGTTATTCGAGTCAAATGTTTCCCGATGCTCGGGTGCTCATTTCGAATAACGAACCCGATTGATGTCAAAGGGAGACTCTAGCAATTTTTGCAGGAGACCAAGGCTCTGCCTAGGGAAGGCAGGGTAAAAACCTGGAAACCTCAGAAAATGATGGAAACACCACGGAAATGGACAGGAAACAGCAGGCGCAGCATGCATGGATGCCTCTGAGGCTGCCTAATCCCACCATTACACCAAATTCTCGGGCAACAGCATGGTGGTGACCCTCAAGGCAATTGTGCTCACCCAGACCATAAAAATTTATCATGGCCCTGTATGGCTGTGACTACAGAGTATTTGAGATGGGTCGGGTCACACTCTTATACAGTAGATGGGAGGTTGTAGGAGATGGTTCCCAGGCCAAGTAATACAAATAAATAAAAGAGCTCCTACACCAAAAGATTGCTTCAAGTGGTTTTTACTGGTATTGCATGCGGGTTCAACATCAATCAGCCCACACACTGGCAAGGGATTTCCAATCAGCGGCTTCTTTACCTGTGATACCGCAAATGCCGTCTATGTAATCAAATGCCCCTGTGGGTTAGCTTATGTGGGTGAAACCACACAAAATGTCCAAGATAGAATATCCAAACATAAGTCCACAATACGTTGCCGAAACACACTTTTTCCTGTCCCAGCGCATTTCATTTCAAAGGGACACAATATTGCCCAACTGCGGTTCCAGGTAATCGAACAAGTTGAGGCTCCCAGAAGGGGAGGTGACATCTCGCGCATACTAAAACAGAGGGAAGCCTTCTGGATACACCGATTACAAACCATCGAACCAAAAGGCCTCAACCGTGATTATGATTTAGGAAGTTTTAAATAATCTGTCACATTTTGCTATATATTTGAACATATTTGGATGTATCAGTTGGACTCTTCAGTTTAACCATCAAATCGATTCATTGTAACCATCAGATCGAGTCATTATGTTAAGGTCATAATTGATTATATTCCAGTTTCCACTTGTTATCATTATTGCATGATACTGTCTGGTACTAATTCAACTTTCTTTTCCAGAACCAACAGTGACTCCCACAAGCCAAGTCCCACAATCATCTAGACTCTCCATATCCTTTCCATTTCAGTGGAAATAGTCACAGCCGATACCACCACTCTCCCCATCACATCTATCTCAATACATTTATGACAAGCAGATTCCACACATTATCTGTCCTAAAGACACTATCCACATATTCAGCATTTCTCTATACGATCAATTGCAATCCAGCCTGTACGCTCATCTATACTCCTCTACATAGCGCTTTGCAACCCTGCGCAGGCGCCCCTACTTCTTTAATCTTCTCCTCCCTACAGAAGCGCGTCAAGACCCTACGCATGCGCACTGCAGTCCAACAAATTGCGGCGGCCATCTTTGTTCTTCTTTGCCCGCACACCTCGGATGCGCACGCCCCCACTTCCGGCAGCTCTCCAGCCCAGCAGAGACACGTGCAGCTTATATACACTGCTCCCTCGCCCTAGAGCAGGCGCCATTCTATAGAGCTACTGCCCAAAGTAAACTTGCGCCTTACCAGGGCCACAGAGCCTGATACAACATGCCGCATGAGGTTCCCCTCTGTGGCTGGCTTCCTTTCCTATTTGCGCGGCACATCCAGGTAAGAACAAACATTGCTTTATAGCTCCCTTCACAAGCATAGTTCCTGCTTAGAATCTCATTAGGCTACTACTCATATTTTCCTTAACCATAGTATCACTGCTATGCTCACAATGTAACCCGGACTAGAAGTATGCTATGTATCTGACCAACAACAAATAATCATTATTGATCTTCTACACTTCAAACAAGTGTTTACCTGGGATCGGAACCCCTACTCCATGCAATTGTGCATTGTACATTATGTAAAATACTAGCTTAACTATTAGATCACGATTTACTTTGATTTTGATTTTGTTGATTGCGTATTCACTCATAATTGATTGCATGATGTTTTCAGCTCCTTGATGAAGGCTCATGCCGAAAACGTTTGAGCTGATTGATGTTGAACCCGCATGCAATACCAGTAAAAAGCACTTGAAGCAATCTTTTGGTGTAGGAGCTCTTTTATTAATTTGTGACTACAGAGTGACCGAGTTACACCGCAGGAGCAGGCAAAGCACATAAGAATTTATAGTTGCCCTGTATGACTGTGATCACAGAGTGACCGAGATACAGTGCAGGAGCAGGTAAAGCCCATAAAAATTTATCGAGGCCCTGTATGGCTGTGACTACAGAGTAACCGAGTTACAGAGCAGGAGCAGGCAAAGCCCATGAAAATTTATCTAGGCCCTGTATGGCTGTGACTACAGAGTGACCGAGTTACAGTGCAGGAGCAGGCGAAGCACATAAAAATTAATCGAGTCCCTGTATGGCTGTGACTACAGAGTGACCGAGTTACAGTGCAGGAGCAGGCGAAGCACATAAAAATTAATCGAGTCCCTGTATGGCTGTGACTACAGAGTGACCGAGTTACAGTGCAGGAGCAGGCGAAGCACATAAAAATTTATCGTGGCCCTGTATAGCTGTGACTACAGAGTGACCGAGTTACAGTGCAGGAACAGGTGAAGCACATACAAATTTATCGAGGCCCTGTATGGCTGTCACTACAGAGTGACCGAGTTACAGTGCAGGAGAAGGCGAAGCACATAAAAATTTATCGAGGCCCTGTATGGCTGTGACTACTGAGTGCCCGAGTTACAGTGCAGGAGAAGGCGAAGCACATAAAAATTTATTGTGGCCCGGTATGGCTGTGACTACAGATTGACTGAGTTACAGTGCAGGAGCAGGCGAAGCACATAAAAATTTATCGTGGCCCTGTATGGCTGTGACTACAGAGTTACCAAGTTACAGTGCAGTAGCAGGCGAAGCACATACAAATTTATCGAGGCCCTGTACGGCTGTGACTACAGAGTGACCGAGTTACAGTCAAGGAGCAGGAGAAGCACATAAAAATTTAGCGTGACCCTGTATGGTTGTGACTACAGAGTGACTGAGTTACAGTGCAGGAGCAGGCAAAGCACATAAAAATTTAGCGTGACCCTGTATGGCTGTGAAAACAGAGTGACCGAGTTACAGTGCAGGAGCAGGCGAAGCACATAAAAATTTATCGAGGCCCTGTATGGCTGTGACTACAGAGTGACTGAGTTACAGTGCAGGAGCAGGCGAAGCACATAAAAATTTAGCGTGACCCTGTATGGTTGTTACTACAGAGTGACCGAGTTACAGTGCAGGAGCAGGCGAAGCACATAAAAATTTATCGTGACCCTGTATGGCTGTGACTACAGAGTGACCGAGTTACAGTGCAGGAGCAGGCGAAGCACATAAAAATTTATCGTGACCCTGTATGGCTGTGACTACAGAGTGACCGAGTTACAGTGCAGGAGCAGGAGAAGCACATACAAATTTATCAAGGCCCTGTATGGCTGTGCCTACAGAGTGACCGAGTTACAGTGCAGGAGCAGGCAAAGCACATAAAAATTTAGCGTGACCCTGTATGGCTGTGACAACAGAGTGACCGAGTTACAGTACAGGAGCAGGCGTAGCACATAAAACTTTATCGAGGCCCTGTATGGCTGTGACTACAGAGTGACCGAGTTACAGTGCAGTAGCAGGCGAAGCACATAAAAATTTAGCATGACCTTGTACGGCTGTGACAACAGAGTGACCGAGTTACAGTGCAGGAGCAGGCGAAGCACATAAAAATTTAGCGTGACCCTGTATGGCTGTGACTACAGAGTGACCGAGTTACAGTGCAGGAGCAGGCGAAGAACATCAAAATTTAGCATGACCCTGTATGGCTGTGACTACAGAGTGACCGAGTTATAGTGCAGGAGCAGGCGAAGCACATACCAATTTATCGAGGCCCTTTACGGCACTGACCGAGTTACAGTGCAGGAGCAGGCGAAGCACATAAAAATTTAGCGTGACCCTGTATGGCTGTGACTACAGAGTGACTGAGTTACAGTGCAGGAGCAGGCGAAGCACATAAAAATTTATTGAGGCCCTGTATGGCTATGACTACAGAGTGACCGAGTTACAGTGCAGGAGCAAGCAAAGCACATAAAAATTTATCGTGGCCCTGTATGGCTATGACTTCAGAGTGACCGAGTTACAGTGCAGGAGCAGGAGAAGCACATAAAAATTTATCGAGGCCCTGTATGGCTGTGAATACAGAGTGACTGAGTTACAGTGCAGGAGCAAGCAAAGCACATACAAATTTATCAAGGCCCTGTATGGCTGTGACTACTGAGTGACCGAGTTACAGTGCAGGAGCAGGCAAAGCACATAAACATTTATCGTGGCCCTGTATGGCTGTGACTACAGAGTGACCGAGTTACTGTGCAGGAGCAGGCGAAGCACATAAAAATTTATCGTGGCCCTGTATGGCTGTGACTACAGAGTGACCAAGTTACAGTGCAGTAGCAGGCGAAGCACATAAAAATTTTTCGAGGCCCTGTATGGCTGTGACTACAAAGTGACCAAGTAACAGTGCAGGAGCAGGCGAGGCACATAAAAATTTAGCGTGACCCTGTATGGCTGTGACAAAAGAGTGACCGAGTTACAGTGCAGGAGCAGGCGAAGCACATAAAACTTTAGCGTGACCCTGTATGGCTGTGACAAAAGAGTGACCGAGTTACAGTGCAGGAGCAGGCGAAGCACATAAAAATTTAGCGTGACCCTGTATGGCTTTGACTCTAGAGTGGCCGAGTTACAGTGCAGGAGCAGGTGAAGCACATACAAATTTATCGAGGCCCTGTATGGCTGTGACTACAGAGTGACTGAGTTACAGTGCAGGAGCAGGCAAAGCACATACAAATTTATCGAGGCCCTGTACAGCTGTGACTACAGAGTGACCGAGTTACAGTGCAGGAGCAGGAGAAGCACATAAAAATTTATCGAGGCCCTGTATGGCTTTGAATACAAAGTGACTGAGTTACAGTGCAGGAGCAAGCGAAGCACATACAAATCTATCGAGGCCCTGTATGGCTGTGACTACTGAGTGACCGAGTTACAGTGCAGGAGCAGGCGAAGCACATACAAATTTATCGAGCCCCTTTACGGCACTGACCGAGTTACAGTGCAGGAGCAGGCGAAGCACATAAAAATTTAGCGTGACCCTGTATGGCTGTGACTACAGAGTGACTGAGTTACTGTGCAGGAGCAGGCGAAGCACATAAAAATTTATCGTGGCCCTGTATGGCTGTGACTACAGAGTGACCAAGTTACAGTGCAGTAGCAAGCGAAGCACATAAAATTTTTTCGAGGCCCTGTATGGCTGTGACTACAAAGTGACCAAGTAACAGTGCAGGAGCAGGCGAGGCACATAAAAATTTAGCGTGACCCTGTATGGCTGTGACAAAAGAGTGACCGAGTTACAGTGCAGGAGCAGGCGAAGCACATAAAAATTTAGCGTGACCCTGTATGGCTGTGACAAAAGAGTGACCGAGTTACAGTGCAGGAGCAGGAGAAGGACATAAAAATTTAGCGTGACCCTGTATGGTTGTGACTACAGAGTGACCGAGTTACAGTGGAGGAGCAAGCGAAGCACATAAAAATTTATCGAGGCCCTGTATGGCTGTGACTACAGAGTGACCGAGTAACAGTGCAGGAGCAGGCGAAGCACATAAAAATGTATTGTGACCCTGCCTGTATGGCTGTGACTACAGAGTGACCGAGTTACAGTGCAGGAGCAGGCGAAGCACATAAAAATTTATCGAGGCCCTGTATGGCTGTGACTACACAGTGACCGAGTTACAGTGCAGGAGCAGGCGAAGCACATACAAATTTATCGAGGCCCTGTATGGCTGTGACTACAGAGTGACTGAGTTACAGTGCAGGAGCAGGCGAAGCACATAAAAATTTAGCGTGACCCTGTATGGCTGTGACTACAGAGTGACCGAGTTACAGTGCAGGAGCAGTCGAAGCACATAAAAATTTAGCGTGACCCTGTATGGCTTTGACTCTAGAGTGGCCGAGTTACAGTGCAGGAGCAGGCGAAGCACATACAAATTTATCGAGGCCCTGTATGGCTGTGACTACAGAGTGACCGAGTTATAGTGCAGGAGCAGGCAAAGCACATACAAATTTATCGAGGCCCTGTACAGCTGTGACTACAGAGTGACCGAGTTACAGTGCAGGAGCAGGAGAAGCACATAAAAATTTAGCGTGACCCTGTATGGTTGTGACTACAGAGTGACTGAGTTACAGTGCAGGAGCAGGCGAAGCACATAAAAATTTGGCGTGACCCTGTATGGCTGTGACATAAGAGTGACCGAGTTACAGTGCAGGAGCAGGCGAAGAACATAAAAATTTAGCATGACCCTGTATGGCTGTGACTACAGAGTGACCGAGTTATAGCGCAGGAGCAGGCGAAGCACATACCAATTTATCGAGGCCCTGTATGGCTGTGACTACAGAGTGACCGAGTTACAGTGCAGGAGCAGGCGAAGCACATACAAATTTATCGAGCCCCTTTACGGCACTGACCGAGTTACAGTGCAGGAGCAGGCGAAGCACATAAAAATTTAGCGTGACCCTGTATGGCTGTGACTACAGAGTGACTGAGTTACAGTGCAGGAGCAAGCAAAGCACATAAAAAATTTATCGTGGCCCTGTATGGCTATGACTACAGAGTGACCGAGTTACAGTGCAGGAGCAGGAGAAGCACATAAAAATTTATCGAGGCCCTGTATGGCTGTGAATACAGAGTGACTGAGTTACAGTGCAGGAGCAAGCGAAGCACATACAAATTTATCGAGGCCCTGTATGGCTGTGACTACTGAGTGACCGAGTTACAGTGCAGGAGCAGGCGAAGCACATAAAAATTTATTGTGGCCCTGTATGGCTGTGACTACAGAGTGACCGACTTACAGTGCAGGAGCAGGCGAAGCACATAAAAAATTATCGTGGCCCTGTATGGCTGTGACTACAGAGTGAGCAAGTTACAGTGCAGTAGCAGGCGAAGCTCATACAAATTTTTCGAGGCCCTGTATGGCTGTGACTACAAAGTGACCAAGTTACAGTGCAGGAGCAGGCGAAGCACATAAAAATTTAGCGTGACCCTGTATGGCTGTGACAAAAGAGTGACCGAGTTACAGTGCAGTAGCAGGCGAAGCACATAAAAATTTAGCGTGACCCTGTATGGCTTTGACTCTAGAGTGGCCGAGTTACAGTGCAGGAGTAGACGAAGCACATACAAATTTATCGAGGCCCTGTATGGCTGTGACTACAGAGTGACCGAGTTACAGTGCAGGAGCAGGCGAAGCACATACAAATTTATCGAGGCCCTGTACAGCTGTGACTACAGAGTGACCGAGTTACAGTGCAGGAGCAGGAGAAGGACATAAAAATTTAGCGTGACCCTGTATGGTTGTGACTACAGAGTGACCGAGTTACAGTGCAGGAGCAGGCGAAGCACATAAAAATTTATCGAGGCCCTGTATGGCTGTGACTACAGAGTGGCCGACTTACAGTGCAGGAGCAGGCAAAGCACATAAAAATTTAGCGTGACCCTGTATGGCTGTGAAAACAGAGTGACCGAGTTACAGTGCAGGAGCAGGCGAAGCACATACAAATTTAGCGTGACCCTGTATGGCTGTGACTATAGAGTGACCGAGTTACAGTGCAGGAGCAGGCGAAGCACATAAAAATTTAGCGTGACCCTGTATGGCTGTGACTACAGAGTGACTGAGTTACAGTGCAGGAGCAGGCGAAGCACATAAAAATTTAGCGTGACCCTGTATGGCTGTGACTATAGAGTGACGGAGTTACAGTGCTGGAGCAGGCGAAGCACATAAAAATTTATTGTGACCCTGCCTGTATGGCTGTGACTACAGAGTGACCGAGTTACAGTGCAGGAGCAGGCGAAGTACATACAAATTTATCGAGGCCCTGTACAGCTGTGACTACAGAGTGACCGAGTTACAGTGCAGGAGCAGGAGAAGGACATAAAAATTTAGCGTGACCCTGTATGGTTGTGACTACAGAGTGACCGAGTTACAGTGCAGGAGCAGGCGAAGCACATAAAAATTTATCGAGGCCCTGTATGGCTGTGACTACAGAGTGGCCGACTTACAGTGCAGGAACAGGCAAAGCACATAAAAATTTAGCGTGACCCTGTATGGCTGTGAAAACAGAGTGACCGAGTTACAGTGCAGGAGCAGGCGAAGCACATACAAATTTAGCGTGACCCTGTATGGCTGTGACTATAGAGTGACCGAGTTACAGTGCAGGAGCAGGCGAAGCACATAAAAATTTAGCGTGACCCTGTATGGCTGTGACTACAGAGTGACTGAGTTACAGTGCAGGAGCAGGCGAAGCACATAAAAATTTATCGTGACCCTGTATGGCTGTGACTATAGAGTGACCGAGTTACAGTGCTGGAGCAGGCGAAGCACATAAAAATTTATTGTGACCCTGCCTGTATGGCTGTGACTACAGAGTGACCGAGTTACAGTGCAGGAGCAGTCGAAGCACATAAAAATTTAGCGTGACCCTGTATGGTTGTGACTACAGAGTGGCCGAGTTACAGTGCAGGAGTAGACGAAGCACATACAAATTTATCGAGGCCCTGTATGGCTGTGACTACAGAGTGACCGAGTTACAGTGCAGGAGCAGGCGAAGCACATACAAATTTATCGAGGCCCTGTACAGCTGTGACTACAGAGTGACCGAGTTACAGTGCAGGAGCAGGAGAAGGACATAAAAATTTAGCGTGACCCTGAATGGCTGTGACTACAGAGTGACCGAGTTACAGTGCAGGAGCAGGCAAAGCACATAAAAATTTTGTGTGACCCTATTTGGTTGTGAAAACAGTGTGACCGAGTTACTGTGCAGGAGCAGGCAAAGCACATAAAAATTTTGCGTGACCCTGTATGGCTATGACTACAGAGTGACCGAGTTACAGTGCAGGAGCAGGCGAAGCACATAAAAATTTATCGTGACCCTGTATGGCTGTGACTACAGAGTGACCGAGTTACAGTGCAGGAGCAGGCGAAGCACATAAAAATTTTGTGTGACCCTATTTGGTTGTGAAAACAGTGTGACCGAGTTACAGTGCAGGAGCAGGCGAAGCACATAAAAATTTTGCGTGACCCTGTATGGCTATGACTACAGAGTGACCGAGTTACAGTGCAGGAGCAGGCGAAGCACATAAAAATTTATCGTGTCCCTGTATGGCTGTGACTACAGAGTGACCGAGTTACAGTGCAGGAGCAGGCGAAGCACATACAAAATTATCGAGGCCTTGTATGGTTGTGCCTACAGAGTGCCCGAGTTACAGTGCAGGAGCAGGCGAAGCACATAAAAATTTAGCGTGACCCTGTATGGCTGTGACAACAGAGTGACCGATTTACAGTGCAGGAGCAGGCGAAGCACATAAAACTTTATCGAGGCCCTGTATGGCTGTGACTACAGAGTGACCGAGTTACAGTGCAGGAGCAGGCGAAGCACATACAAATTTATCGAGGCCCTGTACAGCTGTGACTACAGAGTGACCGAGTTACAGTGCAGGAGCAGGAGAAGGACATAAAAATTTAGCGTGACCCTGTATGGTTGTGACTACAGAGTGACCGAGTTACAGTGCAGGAGCAGGCGAAGCACATAAAAATTTAGCGTGACCCTGAATGGCTGTGACTACAGAGTGACCGAGTTACAGTGCAGGAGCAGGCGAAGCACATAAAAATTTTGTGTGACCCTATTTGGTTGTGAAAACAGTGTGACCGAGTTACTGTGCAGGAGCAGGAGAAGCACATAAAAATTTTGCGTGATCCTGTATGGCTATGACTACAGAGTGACCGAGTTACAGTGCAGGAGCAGGCGAAGCACATAAAAATTTATCGTGACCCTGTATGGCTGTGACTACAGAGTGACCGAGTTACAGTGCAGGAGCAGGCGAAGCACATAAAAATTTTGTGTGACCCTATTTGGTTGTGAAAACAGTGTGACCGAGTTACAGTGCAGGAGCAGGCGAAGCACATAAAAATTTTGCGTGACCCTGTATGGCTATGACTACAGAGTGACCGAGTTACAGTGCAGGAGCAGGCGAAGCACATAAAAATTTATCGTGTCCCTGTATGGCTGTGACTACAGAGTGACCGAGTTACAGTGCAGGAGCAGGCGAAGCACATACAAAATTATCGAGGCCTTGTATGGTTGTGCCTACAGAGTGCCCGAGTTACAGTGCAGGAGCAGGCGAAGCACATAAAAATTTAGCGTGACCCTGTATGGCTGTGACAACAGAGTGACCGATTTACAGTGCAGGAGCAGGCGAAGCACATAAAACTTTATCGAGGCCCTGTATGGCTGTGACTACAGAGTGACCGAGTTACAGTGCAGGAGCAGGCGAAGCACATAAAAATTTAGCGTGACCTTGTATGGCTGTGACTACAGAGTGCCATAGTGCTCATACTATTAACATGTTCCTTGTTTTCCCTCAGTAGTAATAAAGACAACAATACTAGTAGTAATAACCATCCATAATGTGTGCTTATACAAAAATACCCCTTATAATGTGTGACAGTACCAAAATGCTCCCTTATGTGTGCCAGTACAAAAAAATACCCCATTTTAAAGCCCCACTGTCACCAAAGTGCTTCCCTCAGTTACATTGGGGCCCATTGTGGCCCAACAGCATGTTTCCAAATAAAAATAATAAACTCACATACTTACCTCCATTCTGCTGTCAGAAATGTGGTGAAGAACACTGCATACTTCCACAGTGTGACCTCTTCTGGTCTATGCCCTGAGCTGTATGCAGCCCAGCTCAGGTAGCGCAATGATTATGACACAGCCTATAAAAGGCTACAGGCACTAGAACTAAATCCTATTAGAGCAAATGGTAGGGCAGTGAGACATTGCTTCATGCCCTGTCACAGCATTCAACTCTATACCTTCCACAATGAAAACACTCATTTTCCAAGGCCTTTCTGCTGCCCCCTCTTGTTCCTACCTGGTGCTGCCTTAGGCAATCGCCTCACCTGGACTCATTACGGTGCACCCCTAAACTAACCTGATTTTTTTTAAGAAGAAATGAGTGGAAGCCTGGACAGAGGGGCAGCTTTGGAAGTTGTGTTTTGTAAAAGCTTTTGATACTGTCCTTCAATAACTGGCTGAAGGACCATGTCCAGAGAGTTCTGGTCAATGATTCCTATTCTGAATGGTCCCAAGTTATAAGTGATGTACCCCAGGTTTAGTGTGGTTTCCTGTAAGCGCTTCAGCCTTCTCTCTGGTTTTCCTAGTCCAGTTATGAATCATTCATGGATCACTTGATATAGGAGCAGCTCAGCCCTATTCAAGTTAATGGGATAGAGCTGTAATGCCACACACAGCTGCTCTACAAGGTATGGCACTGTGCTTAGTAAGCTGTAAATGCCGCTTCTCAAAGCAGCTGATCGGTGGGTGCCCCGGATGTCGACCCCCCACAGATCAAATACTGATCACTAGTATTGAGCAAAGTTCTTGAAAATATGGTATAATACTACTGACATAGGGATGTCTGTATTATGTTATAGATATTTAATTCTATAATGCCTTGATTCTGTAATTGGGGTAAAAATAAAGTAGTCTAATGTTACTGCTAATGGAGTGTCCACATTGTTTTATACATAAGTATTTCTACTGGGTCTTGATTCTATAATTGGGGTTAAATAGCTTCTATTTTTACCACAATTTATTTTCCCACCTTGTTTTATAGATAAGCAATTGTATTAGACCCTGAATCTCTAATTTGAGTTAAAAAGTGGTCCAATACTACTGCTATTTTACACTTACTGTTACTGTACCGTGTGTCTGATAGACAGGTGCCAGGGCCTTCCAATGGAACAGCCAGTGTCCAAAATATTTCTGGAGCTGGCAGAAATAGCAGCAGAAGAAGAGGATGGGTAGCAGGAGTCAAAGCGACAGGCTAGAGCTGCCAGTGTCATCCAGCAGCCGTGTTTTGACCAGCAACCCAGCTGTCCTTGAATGGCTGACTGGGTCTTCAACTTCATCTCAACTGACCTCAAACATCCATAGCCAGGAGTCAGTGGGATCCTCTGACACTAGTTAATTGGCATGGCGCAAGAAGTTATGTGCCCCCACCTGTCCTGAACCTGCCTCTTTATTTTTCTGCTCCTTCTGCTCAAGAAGTATTGCACGCTGCCAGCTTTGCTCCGCTTTTCAGCAAGGATGAACTTATTGAGGACAGTAAGCAGCTACTGCCCAGCCCAGATTTGGAGGAAAGATCTGCTGCTTCCTACTGTAGGCAGGCAACTAGCGACTATGAGTTGAATGGGAGCATGAATTGCGAGCGGTAAGAGAAGCAGCCATGAGACTGGTGAGGGTGACATTAGTGAGGTGCAGACAGTAGTGGATGATAATGTAGCTGATCCTATGTGGGAGATGGGTTAAAAGGGGGCTTCATCATTATCATCAGGGGGTGAGGGAGGCAGTGTGTGAGTGAGCCAGCAGAGTTCAAGTGTGGCCATGAGTCATCAGGCTGGCAGCAGTGTAAGATCTGGAGCCAAACGTACCCGAGGTAGTCCGACTGCTACTCAGGAGCCTACCTATCCGGAAAGAACTAGCGGTTCACAGGTTCATAGAGCCAGTGACAGGTGTACCATGCAGTGGTGGGGGTAAAATGCCATACTCGACAGTGTGTGAATTTCTTATCAAGTCGCCATAAGACATCAGTGTGGCTGTGTGTTGAATCTTTGTTCTGAGTTCCATATGTCTGTCGGTCTTGTTTGTATTTAGTGGGCTATTATATATTAATGAGTGGGTTAGGCGCTCCTGATGAGGGCATGTAATGTTGCCCAGAAATGCTTTGAGCTATTGACCGACCCTATATTCGTTATTAGCCATACAGACAGCGGCACTTATTACTTTTGTGTTCACTCTGGAGCTTGGACAGTGGTTTAGAGGACAAGCCCACTGCCCTTCCCTCTAGTTAGGGTTTAAAAGAGCGTCCAGACATTTTTTGGCACGACCCCGTGCCTGTAATTGATTTATCTATGCACCCAGATTGGGACTATAGAGTCAGGCAGGTGTTTGTTCAAGTCTTAGCCAATTGTATTTAGGGCTTAATCAGTCACCCTCTTTTAGTGAGTATTTATATTAAAGTTTTTTGTTTTTGTTTTAGCGCCCAAATTTACTGTGACTTTACTTAGTAATCATTGGACGCCTACCTGCTACCTTTTTTGTGTGAGCCTGTGTTGAATCTTTGTGCAGATCTGTGCCAATGTTGGCACCACGGCTGTGCATCAATACATGGGTAAGTCCACTACTGTTTTTTTTTTTGCTTTTTGTTTTTTACCTCAGCAATACTGGTGGATTACTGACTAAATACTGACCATGTAAAGGTGCTCAAAAGACAGGATCTGTTTTTTGGGGGTTGTTCTTATGATGGATCAGAAGAAGGGAAAACTAAATAGTGACATCAAGACAAATTTACTGCTGACACCCTCTCCACTCTGTCAGTCTGTTAATTTTGTGGGTGACATAAAACCATTTTGTGCGGCGCAAAACACCTGCTTTGTATCTGTAATACTGTAATAGACTAGTTAATCAGTCTGTTAATTCTATGGGTGCCCTCAAAGAATGAGGAAAGCATCAAATAAGGGATAAGGCTGTGATCGTGGTGCTGCTGGTGGTGGTGCATTACCTGCTGTAGGGAGAGGACTTTGTCGATTTGCCAGCTAAAATGAAACACCTTCCTCTGGCGTGTGCAGGCAACAGGGCATTCTGCATCATTTTGTAGGCCCCAATACCACTATATAAATGGTGAGGACAGAACAAATAGAGGTTGTATTAGATTGGATAGCTGACAGTGCCCCCAGTTCCTGCACATTGTCTTCCTCCCTGTCCCCAGCTAAAAGCACGGAGTTGGTACAGGTGGCCCATGGACATCTGTCTTCCACCTCAACCCCTTGCACATCAGCCAAACAGCCTCAGCCTCAAGTCATGCAGCAGTCACCTATGCTTTTTGATGGCTCTGCTGGGGGAGTTTCAGTGGGCTATCCACCTAGCACTGCCCCAGAAGTGCAAGAGATTGAGTGCACTGATGCCCATCTACTTATGTATGAAGATGAGTATGTGGGAAGACCACTGCAGCACTCTGATGATGATGACGAAACACAGGTGTCAACTGCTGCGGCTTTCTGTAGTGTGCAGAACACCAAGGAGAGCAGGGGTGAGGAGTGGGTGAAAGATGATGTGGAGGATGATGAGGTCCTAGACCCCACATGGAATCAAGGTCATCTGTATGATGTGTGCAGTTTGGAGGAAGAGGTGATGGTCACACAGTGTCAGCCACACAGCACAAGAGGTAGCAGGGTGCAAAAGCAGAGAAGAGAGTCAGCCTCTATCCAGTATGCCTGCTACTGCCCACGGTGCTGAAGGACTGAACACACCAAAGCCAACTAAAAGGAGTTCCCTGGCATGGCAGTTCTTCAGGCAGTGTGCTGACGGCACGGGTGGTTTGTACGCTGTGCAGTAAGAGCCTGAAATAAGGCATACATGTTCTAAACCTGAGCACCACCTGCATGACCAGGCATCTAACTGAAAAGCACGAGCTGCAGTGAAGTACACAACTTAAAAACCACAAAAGATCTAAGGCTCCTCCTGCCCCCTCTTCTTTTGTGGTCTCAGCCTTTTCCCCCTCCTCTGGAGGGACAGCGCTAGAGATGAGCGAATTGTTCATATTTTTATTCGCCGTATATTTGCCGAATATCGGACAAGACTTATTCGGTCGAATCTACGTAAAAAAAACAATTGTTGTTTTGCGAACATTCCTGCGTAAATTACGTAGTACAGTCAGCGCATGTAAAAGTACGCAACACGTAAGCATTAGCGTACAAAAGTGCGTACGAATCCTTAACGTACAAATGACTCGCAGATGCGTCATACGCACGAGGCTAGGCCGCGGCCTACAGTCTTCAGAGGAAGACTATATGAACTCGAAAAATAAGGTGCTCAGTGCTGTTAGCTTTCAATAAGTTAATAATTTACTAAAAACACTGTACGATAAGTGCATTAATAAGACACATTGCAGTACCAGAAAAAGAATACACACAATGGGCTAAAGTGCTGTACCATTAAAAACAGTGTAGCTAAAATACAGCAAAGACATAAGTATGCAAACATTTTAGTTCAATCAATTTCACATTTGCAAGCATAAAAGGCTCAGATATACGTTTGAGTCTCTCCTTATGGCTCATAGTTGGCTTGGCAATGATAAAACAGTCTGTCTGGAACAAATATTCCAAAATGCAATTGTAATCCATGTGAGGTAAAATTGTAATCCAAACAGGTAGTGTCTAGAGTTGAGCGAATCCTAAAACATTCGTGGATTAGGGATTCGGCCCGAATTTTCCACTGGATTCGTGGATTCGGGCCGAATCCCATTAAAGTCTATGGGAGTCCCAAATTATTTTGCAGGGGCCAAAGGTTCGGCAATTTTGCGGATAGATACGCCGCGGCTCTTATGAAGAATCCCTATAGTGTTCTGTGCGTACGGACAACTATAAGC
>ONZH01024409.1:0-10000 GCA_900303285.1 Rhinella marina | reverse complement strand
CGTACACCATGCTGTATAGTATACAGTATAATCCCTACACCATGCTGTATAGTATACAGTATAGTCCGTACACCATGCTGTATAGTATACAGTATAATCCCTACACCATGCTGTATAATATACAGTATAATCTGTACACCATGCTGTATAGTATACAGTATAATCCGTACACCATGCTGTATAGTATATGGTATAGTCCGTACACCATGCTGTATAGTATACAGTATAATCCCTACACCATGCTGTATAGTATACAGTATAATCCGTACACCATGCTGTATAGTATATGGTATAGTCCGTACACCATGCTGTATAGTATACAGTATAATCCCTACACCATGCTGCATAGTATACAGTATAATCCCTACACCATGCTGTATAGTATACAGTATAATCCCTACACCTTGCTGTATAGTATACAGTGTAGTCCGTACACCATGCTGTATAGTATACAGTATAATCCCTACACCATGCTGTATAGTATACAGTATAGTCCCTACACCATGCTGTATAATACACAGTATAATCCATACACCATGCTGTATAGTATACAGTATAATCCCTACACCATGGTGTATAATATACAGTATAATCCGTACACCATGCTGTATATTATACAGTATAATCCATACACCATGCTGTATAGTATACAGTATAATCCATACACCATGCTGTATAGTATACAGTATAATCCCTACACCATGCTGTATAGTATACAGTATAATCCCTACACCATGCTGTAAAGTATACAGTATAATCCCTACACCATGCTGTATAATACACAGTATAATCCGTACACCATGCTGTAAAGTATACAGTATAATCCCTACACCATGGTGTATAATATACAGTATAGTCCATACACCATGCTGTATAGTATACAGTATAATCCCTACACCATGCGGTATAGTATACAGTATAGTCCGTGCACCATGCTGTATAGTATACAGTATAATCCCTACACCATGCTGTATAGTATACAGTATAATCCATACACCATGCTGTATAGTATACAGCATAATCCCTACACCATGCTGTATAGTAAACAGTATAGTCCGTACACCATGCTGTATAGTATACAGTATAATCCCTATACCATGCTGTATAGTATACAGTATAGTCCGTACACCATGCTGTATAGTATACAGTATAATCCCTACACCATGCTGTATAGTATACAGTATAATCCCTACACCATGCTGTATAGTATACAGTATAGTCCGTACACCATGCTGTATAGTATACAGTATAATCCCTACACCATGCTGTATAATATACAGTATAATCTGTACACCATGCTGTATAGTATACAGTATAATCCGTACACCATGCTGTATAGTATACGGTATAGTCCGTACACCATGCTGTATAGTATACAGTATAATCCCTACACCATGCTGTATAGTATACAGTATAGTCCGTACACCATGCTGCATAGTATACAGTATAATCCCTACACCATGCTGTATAGTATACAGTATAATCCCTACACCTTGCTGTATAGTATACAGTGTAGTCCGTACACCATGCTGTATAGTATACAGTATAATCCCTACATCATGCTGTATAGTATACAGTATAGTCCCTACACCATGCTGTATAATACACAGTATAATCCATACACCATGCTGTATAGTATACAGTATAATCCCTACACCATGGTGTATAATATACAGTATAATCCGTACACCATGCTGTATATTATACAGTATAATCCATACACCATGCTGTATAGTATACAGTATAATCCATACACCATGCTGTATAGTATACAGTATAATCCCTACACCATGCTGTATAGTATACAGTATAATCCCTACACCATGCTGTATAGTATACAGTATAGTCCCTACACCATGCTGTATAATACACAGTATAATCCGTACACCATGCTGTAAAGTATACAGTATAATCCCTACACCATGGTGTATAATATACAGTATAATCCGTACACCATGCTGTATATTATACAGTATAATCCATACACCATGCTGTATAATATACAGTATAATCCGTACACCATGCTGTATAATATACAGTATAATCTGTACACCATGCTGTATAATATACAGTATAATCCGTACACCATGCTGTATAATATACAGTATAATCCGTACACCATGCTGTATAATATACAGTATAATCTATATACCATGCTGTATAATCTACACTATAATCTGTGCACCATGCTGTATAATATACAGTACAATTTATCCTTGTTGCTGCTCCCATTCAGTATAACGTCTCCTTAGTTTAAAAAAAAAAAAAAATCGGTAGCTCAGGTATACATTTCTTTATTGGCAAATTTGGGCGTTGCATGGGAGGAGCCAGGGTAGCATGTGGGATGGGCCGGGTAGTGGGTGGGGTTAGGGGCCTCATTCAGATTTCTGCTATGGGGCCCAATGATTTCTATGTACGCCCCTGGCTGTATCTATCCGTAATTTTGCGGATAGATACGGCCCCATTCATACGGTCGTGTGAATGGGGTCTAAAAGTTGCCCCAACATGTGAAAACCTCAGAAAATGATGGAAACACCTTGGAAATGCATAGGAAACACCAGGGGCAGCATGTAGGGATGCCTCTGAGGCTCCCTAATTGCACCATTTTTTCTAAATCTGGCCAATAGTCTGGGGATGACCCCAAGGCAATTTTCAGGGACACGGTAATGGTGACCCACTTAAAAATGCTGCCTGACAACCTGGCGATGAACCCCTGATTGTCTGTCTTTCAATAAGATTGCAGTGTAAAGCATGTTGGTGAGCCTCAGTATGACTTTTTGGATGGAGATTGCATGTGGACACGTACTCCCTGGAACAGGGCTTCCATCAGGAATTTCGAGGCCCCCTACAGGCAAATTTTGCGCCCCCCCCCCCCCCCCCTTTCGGGTAAACTTTACAGATTGCAAAATGGCTAACTTTTTTTTCTTAACAAGTCGCATCATTGTGTTTATTATCCCTGTACAGTGACATCACTGTGTTTGTTATCCCTGTACTGTGACATCACTGTTTATTATCCCTGTACGGTGACATCTCTGTGTTTATTATCCCTGTACAGTGACATCACTGTGTTTATTATCTCTGTACAGTGACATAGCTGTGTGTATTATCTCACTGCAGGAAGAGGTAAGTGGTCTGTGTTTGTGTGTTTGTTTTCTATTTTTCAGGGTCGTGAATGCAGAGGACTACTTCGGATGCGGTGGACTACGTCGGACCAGCTTTTTTTTTTTTTAATAAAATGGTCAAACCACTTACCTCTTCCTGCAGTGGGATAATACACACAATGATGTCACTGTACAGGGATAATAAACACAGAGATGTCACGGTACAAGGATAATAAACACAGTGATGTTACCGTACAGGGATAATAAACACAGTGATGTCACAGTACAGAGATAATAAACACAGTGATGTCACCGTACAGGGATAATAAACCTCAGATCAACACATTGTGCCCCCATCAGACCTCAGATCAGCGTCTTGTGCCCCCATCAGACCTCAGATCAGCGTCTTGTGCCCCCATCAGACCTCAGATCAGCGTCTTGTGCCCCCATCAGACCTCAGATCAGCGTCTTGTGCCCCCATCAGACCTCAGATCAGCGTCTTGTGCCCACATCAGACCTCAGATCAACACAATGTTCCACCATCAGACCTCAGGTCAGCATCTTGTGCCCCATCAGACCTCAGATCAACATCTTGTGTCCCCCTTCAGACCTCAGATCAGCCCCCAGTGCCCCCATCAGACCTCAGATCAGCCCGCCATGCCCCCATCAGACCTTAGATCAGCCCACCGTGCCCCCATCATACCTCAGATCAGCCCGCCATGCCCCCATCAGACTTCAGATCAGCCCGCCGTGCCCCCTTCAGACCTCAGATTTGCCCACGGTGCCCCCATCAGACCTCAGATCAGCCCTCCGTGCCCCCATCAGACCTCAGATCAGCCTGCCATGCCCCCATCAGACCTCAGATCAGCCCCCAGTGCCCCCATCAGACCTCAGATCAGCTCCCAGTGCCCCCATCAGACCTCAGATCAGCCCCTAGTGCCCCCATCAGACCTCAGATCAGCCCCCAGTGTCCCCATCAGACCTCAGATCAGCCCCCAGTGCCCCCATCAGACCTCAGATCAGCCCCCAGTGCCCCCATCAAACCTCAGATCAGCTCCCAGTGCCCCCATCAGACCTCAGATCAGCCCCTAGTGCCCCCATCAGACCTCAGATCAGCCCCCAGTGTCCCCATCAGACCTCAGATCAGCCCCCAGTGCCCCCATCAGACCTCAGATCAGCCCCCAGTGCCCCCATCAGACCTCAGATCAGCCCACCCAGCCACTTTAAAAAAGCAGACTTACCTGTTCTGGCCGCCGCTGTCCTCAGGCTCCGCGCTCCACTATCTGGCCTGCCGGCGCGCACTATGACCTGACGCTGCGTCAGGTCATAGTGCGCGCCGGCAGGGAAGACAGTGGAGCTGGGAGCCAGAGGACAGCGGCGGCCAGAACAGGTAAGTCTGCTTTTTAAAAGGGGGGCCGGGCGGCACGGATCATCACGAGTCCGCGCTGGCTTGTGATGCCGTGCCGAGCCGAAGCGGCAAATATTCGAGCGAATCCCGAATATTGCCGCTTCGGCTTGCTCATCACTAGTAGTGTCATGTGTAATCCACACAGATAATAAATAGCAGCAAATAGAGAACCCTTTTTGCAAAAGTTGTTCCCAAATAACCTGAGAAGGGGGTAAAAAGGAAAATAGGCGCACTTTGGCGCAACAGGGAATTTTCTGAAGAATGGGGGAGTCCTGACAGCCATGCCCATCTGGGTGAGAGTCAAATGGGGGCAACAAAAACTCAACAAAAACAACTGCCAACTAGCATCTCACCCGTCAGGTGCAGTCCATGGTGTGGCTCCCGTAGGTCCTCCTGACTCCTCCAGCAGTGTCCTGGAAAGCAGCCAGCCAGTAGTTGGTTCCTCAGATGAGGGACTTGAAATCCTCCTCACTCAAGCTGCTGCTAAAAGTCATAAGAGGATGCTCCTGCCTCTTGTAGGCCATGCTTGCTGCAGTGGTGGAGCTCCACTGCCCTCTTGTTCCGGAATTCGGACTTGACCGGGTCTGGGTGGTTGTCACGCAGGCGGGTGCTGCAGCCACTTGAGCTTTTCCGGATCCTCCTGCCACGACAGCTGTGGTAAGAACTTCCGGCTGCAGCGGTTCCGGAATGGTTGCATGATCCAGGGAAGAAGACCCAGCTTCCCCCGGCTGCTGCTGGCTTCACCTTCCACGGCAGTTGGTAGTATTGGTTGATAACCGTTGACTGAAAGGTGAAGGATGACGTGGTCAGCTGACCCAGCTGTAAGGAATGTTGTGGTGGTGGTGGTGCTGCTGGCAGTCCTGGAATAAGAGGCTCCGGCTGAGGCTGAGGCTTTTCACAGAACCCGAGGACGCCATCTGGGAATTCCTGCATGCAGCACAAGCGTCCTGGACCTGGTGGTTCATCCGGCCACACTTCTCCGTCACTTGAAGGCACCAGGGGCTTGGAAAGGAGGGTAACCCCGGTTGCAAATAGTCCTTTCACGGACTCCATGGGGGTGTGCTCCACCTGGTCCCCCATGTACAGGCTGTGACGAGCTTGCGGCAGGTACGGCCGTTTCACCAACCGGCAGCCCACGAAATACTCCTTCCCAGAGTTGTCATCCTGCAGGTAGCCAGACCCTTGCCCCACAGAAAACTATAGCACAGTTCCCTTCCTTCGTTCTAGTGAAGGATCTCCCGGCCTATGGTGGTCAAGAACTTCTATGACCCAGTCCTCCACCGCGGTTTTATACTCCCACGGGCCGTCACAGATGCCGGAACAATGGGGTTCTGGCTTGAACTCCTCCTGGGCGGCGAAGTGAACGCTCCAGCCACTTCCGCTGAACATGCCACGGCCACTCAACTCGTGCGTGCCTGCGTATTACGTAATCGATAGACAATAGTATGCTGAGGATTCGTACGCAAATTGTACGCTCATGTGTATGTGTTCAAAGAGGTGGCATACCTATTTTAACTGAACGTTTGTTCGGCCGAGCACCCGAGCATACGAGCACAGAGGTGCTAGCTCAACACTAGTGCTTGCCCATCTGCGCTCCTGAGGTGAGTCTTTCCACACTATGGTGCTGACTTGGCTCTGTTGCTATGGCAATCAAGCCCACTGACAGTGGTGCTGGTCAACCTATCAGGGAGCAAAGATGCCGGTGTCATATGCTTCCTGAGGGCAGACTATTTAAAAAGGCAGCTGTTGGTCACAGTTGCCTGTGATTGGAATTCCTGCCTCTCTAGCCACTTTTGTGTTTCTTGAGCCTCATTGACACATCAGTGTTTTGGTCAGTGATTTCCATCAGTGATTGTGAGTCAAAACCAGGATTGGAGCCTCCACATACATAAGGTAAAGATCTGCACCTGTTCTGTGTTTTAGAGTTGTTTCTGGTTTTGGCTCAATTTTATTAGCACCGTTTTGCAGTACATAGGACTTTTTGATTGCTCAATATTACAGTTTTTGTGAGGCAAGGTGACTAAAATTGGCTTTTCTAGCACCTTTTATTTTAATTATGTTTTTATGGTGCTCACCTAACATCGTAGATCAAGTGATATTTTTATAGATGCAGTGATACCTAATATGTTTTTTTTTTTACTTGAAATGGCTTGATAAGTGGCACACTATGGGACTTCAACATTTTACATAGTAACATAGTTTATAAGGCCGAAAAAAGACATCTGTCCATCCAGTTCACCCTGTTATCCTGTAAGTTGATCCAGAGGAAGGCAAAAAACCCCTGTGAGGTAGAATCCAATTTTCCTCACTTTAGGGGAAAAAAATCCTTCCCGACTCCAATCAGGCATCAGAATAACTCCCTGGATCAACGGGTCGTTGATCCAGGGAGTAACTCTAATAACCTCTAGTAATCTCTAGTAACTATAACCTGTAATATTATTACCCTCCAGAAATACATCCAGGCCCCTCCTGATCTCTTATAGTGAACTTACCATCACCACCTCCTCAGGGAGAGAGTTCCATAGTCTCACTGCTCTTACAGTAAAGACTCCTCTTCTATGTTTGTGTACAAACCTTCTTTCCTCCAGACGCAGAGGATGTCCCCTCGTCACAGTCCTGGGAATAAATAGATGATGGGAGAGATCTCTGTACTGACCTCTGATATATTTATACATAGTTATTAGATCTCCTCTCAGTCGTCTTTTTTCTAAAGTAAATAATAGAGATGAGCGAGTAGTGTTCGATCGAGCCGGTATTCGATCGAATACTACGCTATTCGGCATACTCGATTTCGATCGAGTATAACGGCGATGGCGCACTTAGAATTCGTTTCCCCTCCCACCTTCCCTGGCGCTCTTTTTCCACCAATCACCATGCAGGGGGGTATGACAGGCCCGCGGAGCACGCTGGCAGCGCGAAAACGGCGTCTACATGGATTGGCTGGAAAAACCACGTGACCTCGAATCATAAAAACTCAGCTCTTCCTGCTCGTTCGCATATGCTGCGTGAACTTAGTCAGGGACAGAGGCTGGAGAAGGGAGAGATAGGTTTTAGCTGTTGGACAGGCAGGAGCGTGATTAAAAGCCCTTATCAGGGCTACTATAGTGCAGTACAGTGATAGCTTTACTACCATATACACTCTGCAGAGAACGGCTGCTGTATTCAGGGATAGCTGCTGGAGTAGGGACAGAGAGAGGCATTAGTGGTGTATTAGGTGCTCTGCTACATACCAAACTTTATTTGGCACTACTGTTCTGCGTTCTTTTTGGCTGCAAAACCCTGTTATATACCTAGAGTGTATATGCACCATCTGATCTTCTGGCAGTATACGGCTATGTACATTTTTTTTTTTTTTAAATACAGTTTCTTTGGCTCTAGTGTTCTGGGTTCTGTGTGCCTGCAATACCCTTTTTGTATACCAGGTGTAGATACCCACCGTCTGACTTGTTAGTACACGGCTGTGTACCTAGAAATATTTAAAAAAAAGGCCTTTTCTTTGGCACCTGTACTGTGCGTTCTGCGTGCTTGCAAAAATCTTGTATATACGTGGTGTTAATACACACCGTCTGACCTGTTAGTACACGGCTGTGTACCTAGAAATATTTTAAAAAAAGGCCTTTTATTTGGCACCTGTACTGTGCGTTCTGCGTGCTTGCAAAAATCTTGTATATACGTGGTGTTAATACACACCGCCTGACCTGTTAGTACACGGCTGTGTACCTAGAAATATAAAAAAAAAAGGCCTTTTATTTGGCACCTGTACTGTGCGTTCTGCGTGCTTGCAAAAATCTTGTATATACGTGCTGTTAATACCCACCGTCTGACCTGTTAGTACACGGCTGTGTACGCCAAATATTGTAACAAAAAAAAAAAAAATGCGGAGGGCTAGCGAAATCGGACGTGGACGTGGACGGGGGCGCAGAACTGCTGTTGGGGGCCTTGTTGAAGCCAGTGGGGATACAATGCGTGCTGGTGAGGGGCAGCCAGGATTCCGCTCATCCAGAATCCCTGCCTTTATGGGACAGTTAAGCAGGGGGTGGGTTACACCGCTGTTGAGGCCTGAGCAGTGTGAACAGGTGGTGCAATGGATAGCCGATAGCGCTTCCACACAGTTGTCCACCAGCCAGTCATCCACACAGTCTCACTCTGACCCTCCTTCCTCCACACCTGGCCAACAGAGTCAACCCACCCTTGACCCCTCCCAGAAGCTCTTTTCGGGTCCTTTTTCAGATGTGCCGGAAGAATCCCTGGAGCTACCAGAGGAATTTGTTTGTAGTGATGCCCAACCACTTGAGTATTTGCCATCTCCTGCTGATGTGGACCCTGAACCAGCATCTGTTATCATGAGCGATGATGATGATGAGACGCAGTTGCCATCAAGGGAGGCTGTTGGAATGTCCAGTGGGCAGGAGGAGGAGCAGAGTGAGGAAGTGGAAGAGGAGGTGGTGGATGACGAAATGACCGACCCCACTTGGCCAGGGGTGATGTCCAGCAGGGAAAGAAGTGGAGAGGTGGTGGTCTGCGCAGCACCGAAAAAGGCAGCAAGAGGCAGAGGGATGTCCACAGGCAGAGGGATGTCCAGAGGCAGAGGGATGTCCACAGGCAGAGGGATGTCCATAGGCAGAGGGATGTCCAGAGGCAGAGGACAGTCCAGACAGAGAAGTGAGGCCACAGCCAGCAGGGCCGAAGCTGTTCCCGGCAGCAGGCAGTCGCGCGAAGCTCCCCCATCGAGGCCTCGTACTTCTGTGGTGTGGAGATTTTTTAATGTTTGTGTGGATGACAAAATGAGCGCGGTTTGCACACTCTCCCACTCAAAACTGAGTAGGGGCTCTGAGAAGAGCAATATGACCACCTCAGGCATGCGGCGTCACTTGGAAGTCAAGCACTGGGCTGAGTGTGAGAGAGCAAACGCAATACAACCTGCGCAAGGTCTTCCTGCCACTGCCTCTTCCCCTTTGTTGTGTGCTGCCACTGCGGTCCAGACCTCCAGCAAGGACACCTCCACATCTGCCTCCGCCTCGGCTACTTTGGGGCCTTCTCCTTCAGCCTCCCCTTCCCCCGCATCTTCGCCTGCAACTTCACACTCCTCGTCCCATCAACTGTCCATCTCGCAGGCGTTCGACCGCAGGCGGAAGTACGCCTTGAGTCACCCCCAAGCCCAAGCCTTAAACTGCCACATCTCCAAACTGCTGGCCCTGGAGATGTTGCCGTTTAGGCTTGTGGAGACGCAGGCCTTCCGCGACCTGATGGCGGCTGCCGCACCTCGCTATTCCGTCCCCAGCCGCCACTACTTTTCCCGGAGTGCCGTCCCCGCCCTGCACCAGCACGTGTCGCGTAACATCAGGCGGGCCCTGAGGTACGCAGTCAGCGCAAAGGTCCACTTGACCACCGACTCGTGGACAAGCGCTTGCAGCCAGGGACGATACATCTCTTTGACGGCACACTGGGTGAATGTTGTGGAAGCGGGGACGGGTCGCAAACAGAGACGGCC
>ONZH01024408.1:0-15563 GCA_900303285.1 Rhinella marina | reverse complement strand
GTCTCACTTTACAAGAGGTTAGATTGTCTTTGGAGTGTATTGTTGAGAGGCTGTGATAGTGGCGTAATAGTGCGACTGGGCGCGTTATATGCACCCAGACATGCTTCCCCTGCTGTCCCAGTTGCATTCCAGCAGTGTTGGCATCCTTTTCTGAGGTTTCAGGGTGGACTTGGTGACCTCCAAGTGGTCGAATTGAGATTTCCAAGTGGCGAGCATTTTTTTCCCATAGACTTTAATGGGATTCGATATTCGGTCGAATAGTCGAATTTCACGGTCTATTCAAATCGAATTTCGAACTTTCGAATATTTCACTACTCGCTAATCTCTATTAATTATAGATGGGTTTTTTTTCGGAAATTTCGTGATCTTACAGTTATTGCATTTTTCACACCTATAAAAACCCTTGATGTTTGATCATTTGTGTATTGAATTTTTATTTTTTCCAGATCTGACAGTTGGAGCGATTTTCAAAGCTAGATTTGGTGCTTTTGTGTATGTTATTTCTGGTCTGGAGGGAAGTGATAAACCAATTATTTTATCCTGTTTTAAATGATGCCAATGTTTTTGTATGATAATTTCCATCTTTTTGTATTGGACATTAAACGGTAGTATGATTCTGATTTTATCATTTTTCTCCTGTATATAGTTAGTGGTACTTGCCTCTGTTTCTCTAAAGAAACTCTCCCTGTTCATCCCTTTTAACTTGTGATAACGCTGAATCTACAATTTCAGATGGATATTCCTTATCTATAAACTGTTTCTTCATAATTTCAGATTCTTTTTCGAAATCTTCCACATTCGTACAGTTACGTCTAAGCCGTCTAAATTGGCCTCTAGGGATGTTATGGAACTATCTTGGTAAGTGACAACTTGTATGTAAAATATAACTATTTTTTGCCACTTTGTTTTTGGAATGTTTTACATATTAGACGATTATCCTGTACTGAAATTAGCAGATCCAGAAACTCCACATGCTTTTTCCTTATACTTGAGGTAAATTTCAAATTGTATTCATTATTATTAATTTCCTCTAAAAAGGAATGTAGTTCTATTTCTGATTTACGCCATATGAAAAATATATTGTCGATATATCTTCGCCAGAGCACCAGGCTCTCCCCCAGTTTGGGTTGGATGATCTTGCTTTCCCAACTAGCCATAAAAGAAATTGGCGTAACTGGGCGCGAACCTGGTGCCCATGGCGGTACCGCGGTAACTGTAAATAATAATCCATATCATAAATAAAATAGTTGTGCGTCAATATGAATTTACCACCTCAGCAATATATTGAATTTGAGTTTCATGTACTTCTCCTATCATTTGATGTTGTTTTTTAGAGCTTCCACCCCTTGTTGGTGATCTTTCGCAGTATACAGAGATCCCACGTCTAGTGCACCCATAATCCAATCTGAATCATATTTCAGATTTTCTACCACTTGTATAATCTGTGTTGTATCTTTAATATATGAAGGAGTTCTCTTTACAATGGGCTGTAGGATCCTATCGATATACTGCGACAGATTAGAGGTCAATGACCCTATACCGATATTATGGGGCGTCCTGTGGGATGTTTGTGCATCCTTATGAATTTTAGGGATACAATTAAAAGAACGGTAATCTTTTCGGTGTTGTTGTTATAAATTTATGTTCCCTTTCTAACAATATCTTTTCTTTTAGGCCTCTTTTTCCATACTCCTTTAATTGTTTGTCATATATTTCTGTAGGGTCTCCTTGTAGTTTTTTATATGTTTTAATATCCCCTAATTGTTTCTGACACTCTGCATTATACTGTTCTATATTCATAATTACAACCACCCCCCCCCCCTTTATCCGCGGGGCGTATGATGATTTTTTTTGTTTTTGTAATTGTTTTAAGGCCTGAATTTCCTGTCTACTTATATTGCCTCCTCTATTTGGGTATTCCTTAATTTTCCTAATGTCAGAGACTACATTTTTACGAAAGGTTGCAATATCCTGACCCATCTCCTGACGTGGGTAAAGTTTTGACTTCTGTTTTAATTCCGTATGTATATATGGATCATATATTTGTTTTTCTGTATTTACTACTTCTTGTGTTATGGGATTTTTTATGTAATATTTTTTTTAAACATATACTTTTCTCACAAATTTCTCGATCCTAATAAACATATCAAATTTATTCATTCTATTGGTTGGGGCAAATTTCAAACCTTTATCAATTAATGTGGTCTGTGCTTTAGTGAGTATTACTGAACTCAAGTTGACTATTGAGTCATTCCTATTTTCTACTTCCTTCTTTATTCTCTTTTGTTTCCCTTTTCCCCTTCTTATTTTCTTCTTCCCATGTCTTGTGAGTGATATCTGTGATATTGTTCTTGATTCGATGTCCATTTGTGATTCTGTGTTCTCTGTTGGTGAAATTCTTGTGTTCTGTTGTGACTTTGTGTCCTATATTGATGTGTTTGGTGATTCTCCAAATTCCTCTGAGGTGTATACTTGGGATTCAGTGCTTTTGCATATGACCTGTGTCTTAAGTTGTAATTGTGAGGTGTTGGTGTCTTTTGTCGTTGTCTTTTCTCTGGTAACTGATAATGTGTCTGCCGCGTTCGTGTCCGATGATGTGGTGGAGTCCAATCTAAAAAATGGGGATTATTTAATGTTTCATATCTATTATTTACTTGAATATTATATTGTGATTGTTCCCATCCTGTTTCAGGTTGTTCTTTATTATTTTCTTCTGAATGTAATAATGATTTTTCTACTTGCTCTCTACTATTCATTTTTGTTGTTTGACCCTTTTTTATATTATTTTGTAATTTTTTTGTTTTTTTATCCATTATTTCCTGTTCAGTTTTGTCTAAGTTTTTACAAATCCTTTCATGCCACATATTATATTCACTATTGTGGGGAAATTTATCAACTTTTTCTTTTATTTTTTCTATTTCCTTTGTAATTTCTTCTATTATTACTTGTCTTCTTTTCACTATCATCCGAACCAGTATAATGGATTGTGTGTGTAGGAAATTATCCCATTCTTTATTAAATTCAATTTCATTTAAGTCTTGATCTGGTGTTTTCATGAGCAATAAGCTTTTAGGGACTTTTCCACATTCAATATACTGGTTTAGACATTTGACTTCCCATCTTTGTCTCAATAGTTTTTAAGACAAAGACTCTAATTTCCTAAATGTTTCTGATATCGTTCTTTCACTTCCCTGTATGTCATCCTCCATAGTACAATCTGCAAATGAAAACATCTCTAATCTCTGTCTCTGATTTTCCATATGACTCCAGATATCCATTATGACAGAGGGGAGCTCAACCGCTTGGTGAAAAAATATAAATAGTCATATGGAATAATCATAAGTCATATGGAAAATCAGAGACAGAGATTAGAGACGTTTTCATTTGCAGATTGTACTATGGAGGATGACATACAGGGAAGTGAAAGAACGATATCAGAAACATTTAGGAAATTAGAGTCTTTGTCTCAAAAACTATTGAGACAAAGATGGGAAGTCAAATCTCTGAACCAGTATATTGAATGTGGAAAAGTCCATAAGGACTTATTGCTCATTGAAACACCAGCCCAAGACTTAAATGAAATTGAATTTAATAAGGAATGGGATAATTTCCTACACACACAATCCATTATACTGGTTCGGATGATAGTGAAAAGAAGACAAGTAATAATAGAAGAAATTACAAAGGAAATAGAAAAAATAAAAGAAAAAGTTGATAAATTTCCCCACAATAGTGAATATAATATGTGGCATGAAAGGATTTGTAAAAACTTAGACAAAAACTGAACAGGAAATAATGGATAAAAAAACAAAAAAATTACAAAATAATATAAAAAAGGGTCAAACAACAAAAATGGATAGTAGGGAGCAAGTAGAAAAATCATTATTACATTCAGAAGAAAATAATAAAGAACAACCTGAAACAGGATGGGAACAATCACAATATAATATTCGAGTAAATAATAGATATGAAACATTAAATAATCCCCATTTTTTAGATGGGACTCCACCACATCATCGGACACGAACGCGGCAGACACATTATCAGTTACCAGAGAAAAGACAACGACAAAAGACACCAACACCTCACAATTACAACTTAAGACACAGGTCATATGCAGAAGCACTGAATCCCAAGTATACACCTCAGAGGAATTTGGAGAATCACCAAACACATCAATATAGGACACAAAGTCACAACAGAACACAAGAATTTCACCAACAGAGAACACAGAATCACAAATGGACATCGAATCAAGAACAATATCACAGATATCACTCACAAGACATGGGAAGAAGAAAATAAGAAGGGGAAAAGTGAAAGAAAATAGATTAAAGGGGGAAGTAGAAAATAGGAATGACTCAATAGTCAACTTGAGTTCAGTAATACTCACTAAAGCACAGACCACATTAATTGATAAAGGTTTGAAATTTGCCCCAACCAATAGAATGAATAAATTTGATATGTTTATTAGGATCGAGAAATTTGTGAGAAAAGTATATGTTTAAAAAAATATTACATAAAAAATCCCATAACACAAGAAGTAGTAAATACAGAAAAACAAATATATGATCCATATATACATACGGAATTAAAACAGAAGTCAAAACTTTACCCACGTCAGGAGATGGGTCAGGATATTGCAACCTTTCGTAAAAATGTAGTCTCTGACATTAGGAAAATTAAGGAATACCCAAATAGAGGAGGCAATATAAGTAGACAGGAAATTCAGGCCTTAAAACAATTACAAAAACAAAAAAATATCATCATACGCCCCGCGGATACAGGGGGGGGGTGGTTGTAATTATGAATATAGAACAGTATAATGCAGAGTGTCAGAAACAATTAGGGGATATTAGAACATATAAAAAACTACAAGGAGACCCTACAGAAATATATGACAAACAATTAAAGGAGTATGAAAAAAGAGGCCTAAAAGAAAAGATATTGTTAGAAAGGGAACATAAATTTATAACAACAACACCGAAAAGATTACCGTTCTTTTATTGTATCCCTAAAATTCATAAGGATGCACAACATCCACCAGGACGCCCCATAATATCGGGTATAGGGTCATTGACCTCTAATCTGTCGCAGTATATCGATAGGATCCTACAGCCCATTGTAAAGAGAACTCCTTCATATATTAAAGATACAACACAGATTATACAAGTGGTAGAAAATCTGAAATATGATTCAGATTGGATTATGGGTGCACTAGACGTGGGATCTCTGTATACTGCGAAAGATCACCAACAAGGGGTGGAAGCTCTAAAAACACAACATCAAATGATAGGAGAAGTACATGAAACTCAAATTCAATATATTGCTGAGGTGGTAAATTTCATATTGACGCACAACTATTTTATTTATGATATGGATTATTATTTACAGTTACGCGGTACCGCCATGGGCACCAGGTTCGCCCCCAGTTACGCCAATTTCTTTATGGCTAGTTGGAAAGCAAGATCATCCAACCCAAACTGGGGGAGAGCCTGGTGCTCTGGCGAAGATATATCGACAATATATTTTTCATATGGCGTAAATCAGAAATAGAACTACATTCCTTTTTAGAGGAAATTAATAATAATGAATACAATTTGAAATTTACCTCAAGTATAAGCAAAAAGCATGTGGAGTTTCTGGATCTGCTAATTTCAGTACAGGATAATTGTCTAATATGTAAAACATTCCAAAAACAAGTGGCAAAAAATAGTTATATTTTACATACAAGTTGTCACTTACCAAGATGGCTCCATAACATCCCTAGAGGCCAATTTAGATGGCTTAGACGTAACTGTACGAATGTGGAAGATTTCGAAAAAGAATCTGAAATTATGAAGAAACAGTTTATAGATAAGGAATATCCATCTGAAATTGTAGATTCAGCATTATCACAAGTGAAAGGGATGAAGAGATAGAGTTTCTTTAGAGAAACAAAGGCAAGTACCACTAACTATATACAGGAGAAAAATGATAAAATCAGAATCATACTACCGTTTAATGTCCAATACAAAAAGATGGAAATTATCATGCAAAAACATTGGCATCATTTAAAACAGGATAAAATAATTGGTTTATCACTTCCCTCCAGACCAGAAATAACATACACAAAAGCACCAAATCTAGCTTTGAAAATCGCTCCAACTGTCAAATCTGGAAAAAATAAAAATTCGATACACAAATGGTCAAACATCAAGGGTTTTTATAGGTGTGAAAAATGCAATAACTGTAAGATTACGAAATTTCCGAAAAAAACATCTATAATTAAATCTACTGGGAATACACTTTACATAGAAATAAAGGATTTCCTGACATGTAGCTCGAAAAATGTAATTTATATCATCGAATGTCCTTGCCGCAAGCAGTATGTAGGAAGGATAAAAAGGACATTGAAGAAAAGAATAGCTGAACATTTCAGTAATATAAAAGCGGGGTATGAGAAACATACCCTATCAAAGCATTTCAAGCAATTCCACAATCAAAACCCAGATGGTTTGACCTTTTCGGCTATAGACAAAGTGGACGTACACTGGAGAGGAGGTAACCACCTGGCTCAGATGTCACGATCGGAATCCAGAAGGATTTTTGACCTCAACACCCTGATTCCAGGTGGACTAAATGCCGACTTTGAACTCTTTGTATTTTTATAGTGTGGGAGGCCTTCACTCGATGGGACATCAGCGTCAGGCTGTGAGTATTTACCAGCACGCTGATCTCCCCTTGAGGTAGGCCCCCATACCTATCCATCTTGAATTATCTGTATACTACATGATTCAATATACATCTCGAATTATCTGTACATTATATGGTTTAAAATAGGTATGAGTTGAAATATATATGCAAAAATACAGAAAAGGCAAAAATACGTAACAGACAATATTCATGTTTATGTTCCTGATATAGTTTAAATAATTACAGTATGTGGGGATATATAGAAAAAACTTACTATGGGGAATTATAGAAAAATATTGGATGATATAAATAAATATGATATCTTTGATATAAAACAAAATAAATCCATAGAACATGTGTAAAAGTAAATAGAGCAACATTATAGAAAAAAACTCACATACAGAGAAAAAAAATCGCAATGAAAACGCAACAAGAAAGTTTTATTCTTATTTTTGTAATTTTTTATTATTTTTACTATTTTTATCATTTTTGTGTGAAATCTATTAATATAAGTGTATATAAATATGCATATTTGTATTATAAGGCATCTAAGATATAATATAACTAAATCAAGGCAAAATCAAGAGAACAATCCACCTTAGGTAAATAATCCATTAAAGGTTTTAGTGGTAACAGAGGAGGTATAAAAGGCGGAGATAGTTGGATGGGAGTATAGTCACTGAAGAAGAAGTGTTGAACTTCGAAACGCTTCTGGTAGAAACTATCCAACTAAAGAATATCCTCTGGAAGTTTGCTAAAGATATATCTGCAGCCAATCAATATCTTCATCATTTGATGGAACGGATCTGAGTTGCATCGGCATCTCTGAAGCCGGAGAAGGATTGCTGGTTTCCACTGAGAAACAGAGCGGAGTCCAGATCTCGTGAGATCTCGTGAGAAGACGCTGACCGCACGTGAGGAGACGCTGACCGCATGTGGCATTATAATCTGAAAATATCCCCTGTATCAGCGCTGAGAAGGGGTAAGTTTAATCCTCTGTTAGGTGGGAAGCCACCAGAAGAGAGAAAGAGGAGTGAGTATAAGACATTGTATGTTTGCTGCTATAAATCTGTTTATCATCATTTCAAAAGGATCCTACTGGTTGAAAGGAGTATATTCTTAACATTATTACTAGGGATAAGTGAACTTTTGAAAAGTTTGGTTCGGTTCGGCGAACTTTCGTGAAGTGCAGATTCGTACGAACCGAACCTAAAACGAACCTTGCTATAACGGCTGAATAATTGTAGCTACAATAGTGGGAGTCTGATAGGGTATAGTTTCGTTTAGTTGCAGTTGCTATTACAATGAAAAAAGTTGAAAAAATCAAAGTACAAAAATAGTCGTCGACAGCCAGGTCGACAACATTTGACAGCATTGAAGATGTCCGCTGGAGCAGTCCATGTCATGCCAGAGCACCAAAACACACGGTAGATCGTAGCACCAGCCCAAGAATTGGATGCGTTGAAGTCGATGCGGTCTCAGTGACATCACAGGTCAGAAGACAGACAGGCGTACCATTTAATTAGACCTTGTGCACCCCAGAACATGTACACATTAGCCAAGGTGTAAGTGATTACACGGGACATTGAACACAAAGTGCAAGTTGGCAACACCGGCAGCATTGCCTTGGACCCAGTAGGGGGGAAAACAGACATTTGACAGTGGAACCAGCAGCAGTAATAGTACTGTATTGGACCCAGTATGGTTGAGAACAGACAATTGACGGAGGAGGCAGCAGCACTTGATTGCACCCAGGTCAGTACGGTTGAGAACAGACAATTGACGGAGGAGGAGACGGCAGCACTTGATTGCACCCAGGCCAGTATGGTTGAGAACAGACAATTGACGGAGGAGTAGGCGGCAGCACTTGATAGCACCCAGTCCAGTATGGTTGAGAACAGACAATTGACAGAGGAGGAGGCAGCAGTGTTAGGCCACTGAGGCACAACTAAAATAAATAAGTGACTCTGCCACTTGGCAGAGTCACTGGGGATCACTGGGCCCAAACTCTGGGTAGCCGGACAATGACGATCGCTCCCAAAGGGCGAAATGATATAGGAGGCAAGATAATGAATAGTAAGGTAAACACTTACACAAACACGTACTGCGCAGAAAGCGCTTCAGACTGGAGCCAGAGCTTTGGCTTCACAGACCTCCAGACAAGCGACGCCCACCGTGTACCCGTGCTCCAGGAGTGGGCTACGGCACGGCCGCAAGCATGGCTTTCAAACAGTCTGAGTGATACACACACACAAAGACAAACAGAAAAGCAGGCACGTGAAACCACGCACCGGTGCAAGAAAGCACACAAACACTCAGTAACATTCAGTGTCAATAGCAATGGACCGGACCGTATAGCAGTCGCACATGAAAAACAAGGCACCGGCCCTGCCCAGCAGAAGCTCAGGGTTTAAATAGTAGTGAGCTAATTGGCAGAGGCGTGGTTACTGACACACTTCCTGTGAACGCCTGGCGGAAGTGACCTCACCAGAGGTCTCAAGGGCAGGGCGTGGTGCCTGACATACTTCCTGTGAACGCCTGGCGGAAGTGACGTCACCAGAGGTCTCAAGGAGCTGGCGCATGACCACTTCCTGTGCCGGACCTTGTTCACTGCAGAAGGACTGTGGGCGCAAGGATATTGCACTGAGATTTGCCCGTGCCCCTTCACCAACACCCGCAGCCCGAGAGGGCAAGCGACCGCGTGCACGACGTCGATGCACGCGCCTTACAAGCAGCACTTGATAGCACCCAGGCCAGTATGGTTGAGAACAGACAATTGACGGAGGAGTAGGCGGCAGCACTTAATAGCACCCAGGCCAGTATGGTTGAGAACAGACAATTAAATGAGGAGGAGGCAGCAGCACTTGATAGCACCCAGGCCAGTATGGTTGAGAACAGATAATTGACGGAGGAGGCCGCAGCACTTGATAGCACCCAGACCAGTATGGTTGAGAACAGACAATTGACAGAGGAGGAGGAGGCAGAAGCACTTGATAGCACCCTGGCCAGTATGGTTGAGAACAGACAATTGACAGAGGAGGAGGCAGCAGCACTTGATAGCACCCAGGCCAGTATGGTTGAGAACAGACAATTGACGGAGGAGGAGGCAGCAGCACTTGATAGCACCCAGGCCAGTATGGTTGAGAACAGACAATTGACGGAGGAGTAGGCGGCAGCACTTGATAGCACCCAGGCCAGTATGGTTGAGAACAGACAATTGACAGAGGAGTAGGCGGCAGCACTTGATAGCACCCAGGCCAGTATGGTTGAGAACAGACAATTGACGGAGGAGGAGGCGGCAGCTGCACTTGATAGCACCCAGGCCAGTATGGTTGAGAACAGACAATTGACAGAGGAAGAGGAGGCAGCAGCACTTGATAGCACCCTGGCCAGTATAGTTGAGAACAGACAATTGACAGAGGAGGAGGCAGCAGCACTTGATAGCACCCAGGCCAGTATGGTTGAGAACAGACAATTGACAAAGGAGGAGGCAGCAGCACTTGATAGCACCCAGGCCAGTATGGTTGAGAACAGACAATTGACGGAGGAGGAGGCAGCAGAACTTGATTGCATCCAGGCCAGTATGGTTGAGAACAGACAATTGACGGAGGAGTAGGCGGCATTAATTGATAGCACCCAGGCCAGTATGGTTGAGAACAGACAATTGACGGAGGAGTAGGCGGCAGCACTTGATAGCACCCAGTCCAGTATGGTTGAGAACAGACAATTGACAGAGGAGGAGGCAGCAGTGTTAGGCCACTGAGGCACAACTAAAATAAATAAGTGACTTTGCCACTTGGCAGAGTCACTGGGGATCACTGGGCCCAAACTCTGGGCAGCCGGACAATGACGATCGCTCCCAAAGGGCGAAATGATATAGGAGGCAAGATAATGAATAGTAAGGTAAACACTTACACAAACACGTACTGCACAGAAAGCGCTTCAGACTGGAGCCAGAGCTTTGGCTTCACAGACCTCCAGACAAGCGACGCCCACCGTGTACCCGTGCTCCAGGAGGGGGCTACGGCACGGCCGCAAGCGTGGCTTTCAAACAGTCTGAGTGATACACACACAAAAAGACAAACAGAAAAGCAGGCACGTGAAACCACGCACCGGTGCAAGGAAGCACACAAACACTCAGTAACATTCAGTGTCAATAGCAATGGACCGGACCGTATAGCAGTCGCACATGAACAACAAGGCACCGGCCCTGCCCAGCAGAAGCTCAGGGTTTAAATAGTAGTGAGCTAATTGGCAGAGTCGTGGTTACTGACATACTTCCTGTGAACGCCTGGCGGAAGTGACGTCACCAGAGGTCTCAAGGAGCTGGCGCATGACCACTTCCGTTGCCGGACCTTGTTCACTGCAGAAGGACTGTGGGCGCAAGGATATTGCACTGAGATTTGCCCGTGCCCCTTCACCAACACCCGCAGCACGAGAGGGCAAGCGACCACGTGCACGACGTCGATGCACGCGCCTTACAAGCAGCACTTGATAGCACCCAGGCCAGTATGGTTGAGAACAGACAATTGACGAAGGAGTAGGCGGCAGCACTTGATAGCACCCTGGCCAGTATGGTTGAGAACAGACAATTAAATGAGGAGGAGGCAGCAGCACTTGATAGCACCCAGGCCAGTATGGTTGAGAACAGATAATTGATGGAGGAGGCCGCAGCACTTGATAGCACCCAGACCAGTATGGTTGAGAACAGACAATTGACAGAGGAGGAGGAGGAGGCAGTAGCACTTGATAGCACCCAGGCCAGTATGGTTGAGAACAGACAATTGACAGAGGAGGAGGCAGCAGCACTTGATAGCACCCAGGCCAGTATGGTTGAGAACAGACAATTGACGGAGGAGTAGGCGGCAGAAGCACTTGATAGCACCCAGGCCAGTATGGTTGAGAACAGACAATTGACAGAGGAGGAGGCGGCAGCACTTGATAGCACCCAGGCCAGTATGGTTGAGAACAGACAATTGACGGAGGAGGAGGCAGCAGCACCTGATAGCACCCAGGTCAGTATGGTTGAGAACAGACAATTGACGGAGGAGGAGGAGGCCGCAGCACTTGATAGCACCCAGGCCAGTATGGTTGAGAACAGACAACTGACGGAGGAGTAGGCGGCAGCAGTACTTGATAGCACCGTGGCCAGTATGGTTGAGAACAGACAATTGACAGAGGAGTAGGCGGCAGCACTTGATAGCACCAAGGCCAGTATGGTTGAGAACAGACAATTGACAGAGGAGTAGGCGGCAGCACTTGATAGCACCCAGGCCAGTATGGTTGAGAATAGACAATTGACGGAGGAGGATGCAGCAGCACTTGATAGCACCCAGGCAAGTATGGTTGAGAACAGACAATTGACAGAGGAGGAGGAGGAAGCAGCACTTGATAGCACCGTGGCCAGTATGGTTGAGAAAGACAATTGACGGAGGAGTAGGCGCAGCAGCACTTGATAGCACGCAGGCCAGTATGATTGAGAACAGACAATTGACGGAGGAGGAGGCAGCAGCACCTGATAGCACTCAGGCCAGTATGGTTGAGAACAGACAATTGACGGAGGAGGAGGAGGCAGCAGCACTTGATAGCATCGTGGCCAGTATGGTTGAGAACAGACAATTGACGGAGGAGTAGGTGGCAGCAGCACTTGATAGCACCCAGGCCAGTATGGTTGAGAACAGACAATTGACGGAGGAGAGGGGCAGCAGCACTTGATAGCACCCAGGCCAGTATGGTTGAGAACAGACAATTGACGGAGGAGGAGGCGGCAGCACTTGATAGTACCTAGGCCAGTATGGTTGAGAACAGACAATTGACGGAGGAGAAAGGCAGCAGCACCTGATAACACCCAGGCCAGTATGGTTGAGAACAGACAATTGACGGAGGAGGAGGAGGCAGCAGCACTTGATAGCACCCTGGCCAGTATGGTTGAGAACAGACAATTGACGGAGGAAGAGGCGGCAGCACTTGATAGCACCCAGGCCAGTATGGTTGAGAACAGACAATTGACGGAGAAGTAGGCGGCAGCACTTGATAGCACCTAGGTCAGTATGGTTGAGAACAGACAATTGACGGAGGAGGAGGCGGCAGCACTTGATAGCACCCAGGCCAGTATGGTTGAGAACAGACAATTGACGGAGGAGGAGGCAGCAGCACTTGATAGCACCCAGGCCAGTATGGTTGAGAAACAGACAATTGACGGAGGAAGAGGCGGCAGCACTTGATAGCACCCAGGCCAGTATGGTTGAGAACAGACAATTGACGGAGAGGTAGGCGGCAGCACTTTATAGCACCCAGGCCAGTATGGTTGAGAACAGACAATTGACGGAGGAGTAGGCGGCAGCACTTGATAGCACCCAGGCCAGTATGGTTGAGAACAAACAATTGACGGAGGAGGAGGCGGCAGCACTTGATAGCACCCAGGCCAGTATGGTTGAGAACAGACAATTTGACGGAGGAGGAAGGCAGCAGCACCTGATAGCACCAAAGGTCAGCATGGTTGAGAACAGACAATTGACGGAGGAGGAGGAGGCCGCAGCACTTGATAGCACCCTGGCAGTATGGTTGAGAACAGACAATTGACGGAGGAGTAGGGCGGCAGCACTTGATAGCACCCAGGCCAGTATGGTTGAGAACAGACAATTGACGGAGGAGGAGGCGGCAGCACTTGATAGCACCCAGGCCAGTATGGTTGAGAACAGACAATTGACGGAGGAGGAGGCAGCAGCACCTGATAGCACCCAGGTCAGTATGGTTGAGAACAGACAATTGACGGAGGAGGAGGAGGCCGCAGCACTTGATAGCACCCTGGCCAGTATGGTTGAGAACAGACAATTGACGGAGGAGTAGGCGGCAGCAGCACTTGATAGCACCGTGGCCAGTATGGTTGAGAACAGACAATTGACGGAGGAGGAGGCGGCAGCACTTGATAGCACCCAGGCCAGTATGGTTGAGAACAGACAATTGACAGAGGAGTAGGCGGCAGCACTTGATAGCACCCAGGCCAGTAATGGTTGAGAACATACAATTGACGGAGGAGGATGCAGCAGCACTTGATAGCACCCCAGGCCAGTATGGTTGAGAACAGACAATTGACGGAGGAGGAGGAGGCAGCAGCACTTGATAGCACCCCAGGCCAGTATGGTTGAGAACAGATAATTGATGGAGGAGGCCGCAGCACTTGATAGCACCCAGACCAGTATGGTTGAGAACAGACAATTGACAGAAGGAGGAGGAGGAGGCAGTAGCACTTGATAGCACCAGGCCAGTATGGTTGAGAACAGACAATTGACAGAGGAGGAGGCAGCAGCACTTGATAGCACCCAGGCCAGTATGGTTGAGAACAGACAATTGACGGAGGAGTAGGCGGCAGAAGCACTTGATAGCACCCAGGCCAGTATGGTTGAGAACAGACAATTGACAGAGGAGGAGGCGGCAGCACTTGATAGCACCCAGGCCAGTATGGTTGAGAACAGACAATTGACGGAGGAGGAGGCAGCAGCAACTGATAGCACCCAGGTCAGTAATGGTTGAGAAACAGACAATTGACGGAGGAGGAGGAGGCCGCAGCACTTGATAGCACGCAGGCCAGTATAGGTTGAGAACAGACAACTGACGGAGGAGTAGGCGGCAGCAGCACTTGATAGCACCGTGGCCAGTATGGTTGAGAACAGACAATTGACAGAGGAGTAGGCGGCAGCACTTGATAGCAACCAAGGCCAGTATGGTTGAGAACAGACAATTGACAGAGGAGTAGGCGGCAGCAACTTGATAGCACCCAGGCCAGTATGGTTGAGAATAGACAATTGACGGAGGAGGATGCAGCAGCACTTGATAGCACCCCAGGCAAGTATGGTTGAGAACAGACAATTGACAGAGGAGGAGGAGGAAGCAGCACTTGATAGCACCCTGGCCAGTATGGTTGAGAACAGACAATTGACGGAGGAGTAGGCGGCAGCAGCACTTGATAGCACGCAGGCCAGTATGATTGAGAACAGACAATTGACGGAGGAGGAGGCAGCAGCACCTGATAGCACTCAGGCCAGTATGGTTGAGAACAGACAATTGACGGAGGAGGAGGAGGCAGCAGCAACTTGATAGCATCGTGGCCAGTATGGTTGAGAACAGACAATTGACGGAGGAGTAGGTGCAGCAGCACTTGATAGCACCCAGGCCAGTATGGTTGAGAACAGACAATTGACGGAGGAGTAGGGGGCAGCAGCACTTGATAGCACCCAGGCCAGTATGGTTGAGAACAGACAATTGACGGAGGAGGAGGCGGCAGCACTTGATAGTACCTAGGCCAGTATGGTTGAGAACAGACAATTGACGGAGGAGAAGGCAGCAGCACCTGATAACACCCAGGCCAGTATGGTTGAGAACAGACAATTGACGGAGGAGGAGGAGGCAGCAACTTGATAGCACCCTGGCCAGTATGGTTGAGAACAGACAATTACGGAGGAAGAGGCGGCAGCACTTGATAGCACCCAGGCCAGTATGGTTGAGAAAGACAATTGACGGCAGAAGTAGGCGGCACTTGATAGCACCTAGGTCAGTATGGTTGAGAACAGACAATTGACGGAGGAGGGCGGCAGCACTTGTAGAACCCAGGCCGTATGGTTGAGAAACAATTGACGGAGGAGGAGGCAGCAGCACTTGATAGCACCCAGGCAGTAGGTTGAACAGACATGACGGAGGAAGAGGGCGAGCACTTGATAGCACAGCCAGTATGGTTGAGAACAGACAATTGACGGAGGAGGGCAGCACTTGATAGCACCCAGGCCAGTATGGTTGAGAACAGACAATTGACGGAGGAGAGGCAGCAGCACTTGATAGCACCCTGGCCAGTATGGTTGAGAACAGATTGACGGAGGAGGAGGCGCAGCACT